>JAGKTI010008022.1:0-34909 GCA_018397915.1 Birgus latro | reverse complement strand
TGACAGTGACTGGTGACTTAGGGGTGCTGGTTGTAATGAGTGTACCCCAGGACTTGCAATAGGGCAATAGGGCCATTTCAGACCTCTTCCATCAGTGACCCCACTGGGGAGCCTACCCTGCCCCCTGTGGTGCCGGGAGGGTGAGAGGGATGTTCTGCTCGGCCTTTGGAGGAGTGAGGTGAGCAAGGGGTCTGACCTGCCCGTTCTTTGGGAGAGTGAGGCAAGCAAGGGGTGTGACCCTGTATAGGTGCCGAAGGTTCTGCAGATGAGGCCTGCACAGTGGGTGCACGGTTCTGCCTGTAGGGTGGTGTGCTTGAAGGAGTCTTCAGAGGTGAGGTCTGTAGGGTGGTCGGCGCCTCCCCGACTGGCATGGTGAGCGCAGCTGTGGTTCTGCTACGCCCTGGGACTGCAGGTGAGAAGCATGGTGGATGTCCTCTACCCGGCGAGTGCGGTGGGCGGCGTCGTGGTCCTGCTGGTGGCTGTATGTGAAAGGGGCACATTGGGTGTTCTTTCTCCGACCAGCACGGTGGACATTGTTGCGGTTCTACGAAAGGCAATAGGTGAAGGGAGCATGGTGGGCATCCTTTCCCCGGCGAGCACGGTGGGTGTTGTCGTGGTCCTACTTTGGGAGTCTGCTAGCACACGGATCCTGCTCCAGTTCCGTTGAGTCCTGGTCCAGGTGGAGGGTAATGCGGCAAGGCAACGTACTTCTAGTCAATTCTGTTGAGGGGAAGAAGGGCACGTGGTGGTTGGGGACGAATGTCCATCTTGTCCTGATTGCTTATGAGATTGGGTGCGGCGTGGTCAGGAGGCAGCAGGCGAGGCATGTGGTAAGGGGTGGAAGAGACGCAGGTGGCGATTCTGGTATGTGTGTGGAGTGTTGTGATACGTGATGGTGACCTGGTAGGGGTTGGGAATGTTGATGATTGTGTAGGGGCCTGAGAATCGGGATGGGTAGTTCAGCCACCATAACTAAATCACCAAGCTTTTAGGGATTGATGGGGATGACGTCAAGCTGAAGGTCTTGTTGGTTTTGTAGGTGATGCAGTGGGTGCCTGAGGTGGTGAAGGGGTTCGGAGGTGGAGGGGGGCTGTAGGTGCTGTTGAGACTGGTAAGAGAAGTTGAGTTTCTCCGAACACTCGTTCATGGGGGGTAATGCCATCTTCTCTAGGACAGGTGTTCATCCCCCAATGCAAAATTTTTATTTAGGCTGGTCATTCTTTATTTTGTGTTTCTCCTGGCTTGTACTTGGTTGAGGAAGGTACAGTGACTTCTTTTGCACATTCCATTTCCCTGTGGCCAGTATGGGGAAGGGTGAGATAGCTTGTACATGAAGGTGGTGGTGAGTTCTTTTCATATTTTGCATGTAAACTCTGGGGTGTTGTCGGAGTGAAGAGCAAGGGGAATGCCGAAGTAGGGAAAAAACGTTTCAGATGAGGGCGTCGGCCATGGCAACGGTATGGTGCTCCTTGGCCAGGCAGGCAGTCGGGAATTTCGAATAGTTGTCCATGAATTCTTATGATGTACTTGTAGCCTGCCTTAGGAGGGAGGGGATCGACTATGTCTACGGACAAAATTTGCCACAGCTTGTGAGCAGTGATTTTTCTGAAGAGTCTGGCGTCCATGTCACGTCCTTTCCTAGTGCACAAGCACAGTAGGCCTGTATGACTTGTTTGGCCAAGGTGGAGGGGCTGGGTGTCCAGTACATTAAATACTTGTAGGAGTTTCTTGGTTCCTAGATGTATGCTGTTGACTGAGTGTTAGTCATCATTTCTAGGGTGGTGTTAGGATCGAGCACTATACAGTATGTCCAGTATGGGTGAATAGGTGGTTGCTTTGTCAGTGTAGCTTAGAGAGTATTTGTGGTGGTATCCAGTTGGGATGAGCTTTGCCATTTTCATAAGAGGCTGGTAGCAGTGCTGATGGTGTTGATGGGCAACCGGGACAAGGCACTGGTGTTTGTAACTTGCCAGGCCAATACTCTATTGTAGCAGCCGTGGCTCAGTGGGTTAGAGCGCTCCGCTCTGGCCGTAGGGTCGGAGGATCGAATCCACCCAAGGGTCATTGGTAGACATCAGGAAGGGCATCCGGTCATAAAATGCTACACGCTCCAATCCAAAAAGGCCGACGCATGCAAGCATGTTGCAGCCTTCAAAAACGAGACGAACGAACGAACGAATCAGATTCTTCAAGGCTTTTTCTCCATCTGACTAACCGGGCATTGTGAGTCTCAGAATGGTGTAGTCACTGCAAAGATTGGTGATCTGTCAGTATGATGACGTGAGTGCCTGCTAGATAGGCTCGGAAGTGGCCCAAGGCCCAGACGGTGCTTAGGCATTCTTGTTTGGTGGCGGCATAGCTTTTTTCTGCCTGGTTGAGAGTACAACTGGAGCAGATGATGTGTTCTTGTTCTTCTTGGACTTGAGCAAGGATGGTGCTGATTGCTATTCGGGATATGTCGGTATACAGGCAAAAAGGCAGGGTGTAGTCAGGGAATGCGACGCTCGGGGCAGTGATGAGCCTGATCTTGAAGGTGTGAAAAGTGTTGATGCGATCGTCTGTCCAGGTGAAAGGTTTGCCTTTTTTTTTTTAGTTATGTCATGGAGGGGTTTTGCGATGTTAGCAAACCCCTTCACGAAGCATCGATAGTAGGATTTGAGCCTGATAAAAGGCATGGACTTCGTGGACATCTCGTGGTAGGGGGAGGTCTGCAATAGCACGCAGTTTGTCAGGATCAGGTGCTATACTTTCCTTGAAGTTGACCTGTCCTAGGAAGGAGATGGACCATTCAAACAGAATGCATTTTAATGGTTTGAGCTTAAGCCCTTCATGTCGGATGCAAATGAGGACTTGTTTAAGGCACTGGAGGTGGTCAGCCCAGGTTCAGCTAATGATGATAAATAATGTCATCTAGGTATGCCACTGAGAACTGACTCCATCAATTGGGGAAATGTTGCCGGGGCATTGCAGAGTCCAAAGGGGAGGACGTTGAATTTGTAATGCTTTCCGTTGGTGGTCGAGAGAGCTGTGTGCTCTCTGTCCGGGTGTACAGGGACCTACCAGCATCCCGATTGGAAATCCAAGGTGGAGAACCAGGATGCTCTGTATAAGGAGTTGGGGGAGTCATCTATCCTGGGTAGGGGAGGGTGGCATCCTTTGTGGCCACATCGTTAAGGTGTTGGTAATCTACACAGCTCATGGTGCCATCTTAACTAACATGATGGGAGAGGACCAGGGGCTGGTGGATGAGGATATGACACTGTTATTGAGCATTTCCTGGACCTGCTGGTCTTCCTCAGCCTGCTGATAAGGGTTTTTCCTCCGAAACAGTTGGTGAATCGATGGGCCTGTGGTGTAGATTTCGTGTGTCAGGTATGTTATATGACTAATATCTGCAGGTCCTGACGAGAAAAGGTCTTGAAAATCCAGGAGGAGGCATCAGAGGCTGTCAGCTTGGTGTGGTGTCAGGTGTTCAGGTGGAGGAGGGAGGGTGCACATGGTTTGGCTTTTTCCATCTCTACTGATCCTTTAGGGAGGGTGAGATGGGTGGCGGATATGTTGGCAATGCATATTGCCCCGAGGTGGGGGGGTGGGGATGGGCAACCGTAGACAGGAGATGGGAAGGTTCCGGTGAGTCTGTTAAGGAGGAGCCAAGCCTCGTGCTGTGGAGGGATAGTAAGGGAGGAGGCAGTGGTAGCAGGGAAAGTGGTGTGCAGAGGAGCAGGAAGGTCAGGAATAGGAGAGGGTGAGGTAGAAGACACAACAGGAGAGTGAGATGGGGAAGGGTGTGGGTGATGCCGGGGGGGGGGGGGGGGGGGGGGGGTCTGATGACTTCTGGAAGTGGAGATGTCGATTGTAGCAGTTGATGTTGGTGCATAGTTTCTACAGGAGGTCCAGCACTAGGTATATCATAAGCACTGCAGGCTGAGTTTCCCCATGGATAGGCGGGGGGGCCATCTCCTGCATTTACGAGATGAGCTGAAGTGGAGAGCTGTGGGTCAAAAGCCGAGGCTTGACGGGAGTAAAGTGGTGGTAGAGGCAGGATCTGGCTGCTCCCGTGTCAACCAGTAGCTTTACTTTGACGTCTCACCTTATTGTAGACTGGGGGGTGATATTTTTGGGAGGTGGTTCTTGCCACCTTGGGGAGCGGTCCTAAAAATCCAGTTACGGCGCGTCTTCATCGTGCAGCCCTACTTCACCAGGGTCGGAGTTCTTGGCAGAGGGTGTGTTGTCTTTGTCGCAATTATCATCTATGGAGGAGACCTTGCTGCGCCCTTGGGTAGCAGTTTTTCGATGGGCAGCTTCAAGTTGTTCCTGTATGTCATGAATGGGGCACCAGTGATTACATGCTGAAAACTCTTATGGATTTATGGAGATCAGGTTCGCATTTTCCTTAGAGGGGCGCCTTTTGGTGGAGTGCCCTGGGCATACTGGATGTTGGTGAAATGGTTCGGGTGGTGGGCGTCCGTTGTATTGGTTGTACTTTATGCGCTGGGACTCTGGTGACTGGGCTAATGTGTTGTGGAGTGGTTTGGATGGCAAGAAGATACCTGACTACTGTAGTTGAATATCTCTGTCAAGGTCTCCATTGGGTCGTAGATTGTGAAATGTTCTCTTACAATGCTAGGGAGGATCCTTAACAGTTGAAAATACGTTGTTCCCGGGTGGCTGCATCGGCCTCTGGGTAAGCGGCGGTGACTAGTCGCCTAGCTTGGTTGAGAGTGTCATCCAAGTTGCCATCATAGGTGAGGGAGTCAAGCTGGGACAAAGCTACTACTTTTCCCAGTGATGGTGTGGGGGCACGGTGGCTCAGAGGTAGAGCATCAAGCTCGGGACCAGGGGGTCGCGAGTTCGAGCCACGCCCGGGACTGCCGTGCCGGGAGGAGTAGTACCCTCCTGTTACCTAGCGGGGCTATATGATCTCATTGTAAGGTCTAGCTCGGGGATTCTTTAATCCCAGTGATGGTGTGACTGCTTGTGTCACAGTTTGTGTAAATTGTGCCCATGTCAGCTTAGGGATGATCTCTGTGGTGATATGTGAGACTGCTTTTTGCAGGTGGGGTAGTGTTACAGCTATGTTTTCCTTGTGTTCAGATCCAACATCCAATAGTGGTTTAATCATACACATGTGTCCATTGCACTGTTCAGGGTCCAGTTTGAGTAATTGTACATGTCAGGTTTTTCCCTTTTCATTCCTAATTGTGCTTTCTCCTGACTGGATCTAGTGCCACGGCTGCCACCAGTATTATCCCACGTACTCAGAGCTCAACTTATAGCTCTCTGTGTATGTGGGTCTAAAATTGGGTTGTTTCTAAGACTGGGTCCAGAGCATGCAACCAAAGGAACAGGGCTTAAAAAAACAGGCTAATCAGTCTTACATGTATAGTACCCACAAAAAATACAGTGATGACCCAATTCAGTATGATAGATTACACACATTATATAAATTATAAGGATCTGAGTCTGGGACTAGTGGTCTGGTTAGAAAACTGCAGGTGGCACCCAGGTGTTGGGGGTGTCTCATCAGGTGTGCACTCTCTGAAGGGGTGCAGGACCACTATTTTACTCTTGATCGTCAGGTGAGGGCTGCTGGGTGGTGTAGAGGGAGACCTTTCACTGCAGGTGCCTCTGTCGGTGTGTCGCCCTTGGGTCTGGGCCCGAGCAGGTCTAGTAGGTGTGCTTCCTTGCACCTGCCCTTGGTGGAAGATGGTTCGTCGGCTTGTCTAGGGAGGTCTCGTCTGGGAGTTCTGGGGGCATCCCTCTTCGTCTGGTGTCTGAGGTCTCGCCTTTTTTGGGAGTCCGATGGACTGCTGCATGTGGTCTCTCTTCTCCAGGGAGTCTGTCAGAGGTTTCCTGCTGTCTCGCCTCCTTCAGGAGTCCGACAGTGACTGGTGACTTGGGGCGCTGGTTGTAATGAGTGCACCCCAGGACTCTCTATAGGTCCACTCCAGACCTCTTCCAGCAGTGACTCTGCTGGGGAGCCTGCCCTGCCCCCTGTGGTGCGGGGAGAGCAAGAGGGACATCCTGCTTGGCCTCTGGAGGGGTGTGGCGAACGTGTGGGGGAAAAAAAAAAAGTTTCCAGATACGTATGAGGAAAAAAGGTTCCTGTTAGGTGTGAAGAAGTTTTGCTTCGTGTGAAGGAAAAGGTTTCCCGTTAGGTGTGAAATGCGGTGAAAACTCTTATCTCAAGCATCAGACAGTACTCCGGGCAGACGTTCGGATGTTGTTCTGACTAGGCTCCGTATTGGTCACACGTGGTTAACACACCGCCACATTTTACGTGGTGATCAACCTACCCTATGTGAGGTTTGTCGCGACCCTGTGACGGTGGAGCACCTTTTAGTTCACTGCAGAAGATTTTTAATTCCACGGAGCACTGCAGGTTTTGATACTCACAGTGTCTCAGACATTTTAGGTATTTCCGCCGATATTTTTAAGGTAGTGAAATTTTTGTTAGATTGTGACATATTTTGTGACATTTAACTTATAGCTTTTATGGTGTTAACTTTTCGTACCATTTTCTGTTTTTAGTTATTAGGCGCTGAATGACCACATCGGTCCTAGTGCCTGGCCTTGTGCCCAAATTTTATCAATCAGTCCATCAACACAGTGTATGCTTATGATTGATAGTTTGGCTGTAGGCTATATATTTGTCAGTGTGGGAAGCCAGGGAAAAAATGTTCTGAAATGAGTGAAGCATGGTTATAGATAGGGTACCCTATGATTATAATTGCAAATATCGTCCTTTGTAATTGTTAGGAGTATAGAGAACTGCAACATTTGCACAAATGTGCATCAGAGGTGCTCTATCAAAATTTTTACTTAGGCTTGTCAGATATCACTAATGCCTAGCGACTAATTACCACTAATTCCCGTTTCCAGAATATGTGGAAGAGAGTAAGGATCAAGTGACCAGTATTTTGCAGTGCCAACCTCTTCTCCATACCACATATTCAGGATGCAGAATGACCTCTGAAGGGAGTATGGAGAACTTCAGCGTTAACACAGTTCTGCTTCAAAGGTGCCACATTCAATGCCATCACTACAGTTTATCAATTGAAGGGTATACAAAATATATAAAACTACCGGAGATCGTGGTCTAGGGAGTGTGTGTGTGTAGGAAGTATTGTATGACGAATTTTGAAGTGTCCAACTTAAAATACAAGTCTAGGGAGTATAACTATTTTTCAGATCTAACCTGTGGAGTAAGGATACACACACACAAAAAAAAAAAAATTATAGAGGCAGAGAGGGAGTGAGGGTGCAGGGAAGCAAAGGAGTGTGTGTTATGTTATTTTGTGCTGTGTCTAGAGAGAAGCTAGGGGAGAAAAAGAATAGGAAACTAGACTTTATGGAAAGTAAGTTAGATTTGAATTGTCACAGCATTACAAAATGAAAATTACAAAAGAGCTGTCATAAGTAGATTTTATAGTAGCTGTATGTAAGGCTGTAGGGTATATTTCTTACATTCAAGTTTTATTGCTCATACGTTCTTTCCCATAAGGATATGCCCTACATCATCATATTCTTTCAGGTTGATTCGACCCTGTTTGACCTCCATGCAGTACTGCCGTGTTGAAGATCCATAACAAGTTTGGTACCTGTCATTCTGCAAGATGACATTGACCTTCATCTTGGATCAGCTGGATCTCAAGCAGTTATGCAAGACAGGCACACAGGTGAATCACCATGGCTGTGGCAGATGTGTATTCAAGTAAGTAAATAATCTCCATTATTGTAACTTTAAGCTTAAGTGATCAAAATTGTAATTAATTATTTCTTCAGTAAAGACTGAGTAAGATCTTTGGTTCGTTCACATGGTCAAGAAGTACAATAGATGTTGGAAATGCCTATTACAAGATTTGTAACTCTAAATAGGGGAGCAAGTATTTAGATATACATATGGGTATAAATTTTTAGGTAAAGATGCCTATTGCAAGATTTGTAACTCTAAGTAGGGGAGCAAGTATTTAAATATACATACAGGTATAAATTTTTAGGTAAAGAACTGTCTTGGAGCTTAACAGTGTCGGCCAGTGGTGAGTGTGTGTGTGTGTGTGTGTGTGTGTGTTTTTTACCCATAAACTGCAAGCCACATCTCAGACACACTCCTGTTTATGTAAGCTTTAGGTTTGTCAAGGCATGTACAATATTATATACTGTGCATATTTGTATATACATACTATATGGAACCATGTACAGCAAGTCATTATGATATTTTGCTGCAAAATTATAGTAAATGGTAGTGTATTGCCTATTAAAGTTATTGTTGATGAAGCTGATCGGCTGTTCAGATCAAAATTGTTTTGGTTCAAATGCTGAATGCAGAATTGCTTTTGACAAGAATATGTAATTGATAGGAACTTAACAGTAAATAAAAGGAGATACAGTACCTTATGTTAGTAGTCATAAGTTCTTTGGCATGTTAGGAAAAAAGTGAGAACATATCAGTGCTGTCTTGTGAAATCTTTACTACTGAGTATTGATAATTTTTGCTTTGATAAGATTTGAGTTTAATTTGTATCGGTGAGATCATATTGTAAAAACTACTCTGATATGCACGAATAGTTTACCGTGAAATAAAAAGGAGACTCTGTAGTAAGTGGAAGTTTGTGACTTCATGTTTTTAAGTTCTGACCCATTGTAACAGGTACATGAACTGAAACCAGATATTTCTGTATCATAAAATGCTAGAAGTGGTTCATGGCGGAATTTAATTATGAGACTCCTAGTGATGCAGTACAACTTTATATCTTAAACTGTACAAGTTAATGCCCTAATATTTGACCTAAACACGACAACATAATTTTAACTTCGAGTATGTTGACTTACTGCCATTGCATGGATTTGAAAACTAGTGCTGCAGTTTATGAGTTCAATTTGTGTGTGATTATACTTCTTGTACACATTGTAAGTTAGCAAAAAAGCAGCATGTATTCGTGGCCTGGGGCTTGTGTGAACCTGGTGGTAAGCAGACACTTAAATACCGGTATGTGCCTACTCAGATGCCATAAGTAAAGCCTGCAATACATACAGGATTTTGTTTAAGGTTTACCGTGTAATAGATCTGATGTCTTCTTCATTTTCATATCATAATGGGTGTGCAATGCTTTTTTGCAGACTGCTCATGTTATTGTTTATTTTCATATATTGCTGAACATGAAAACTAGGCCTGCTTCTCACAAACTGGACAGCAGAACAGTCACATTCCACACCTCACCATAGACAACACTCCCCTACCACACACACACACACACACACAATCCTTGGTGTAACATACAATACTTCAGTGTCATTTAAACAATACATCACAAACATCAAAAATAAACTAACACCTAGACTCAATGCCTTGAAGTCAATTGCCCATACAACATTTGGACACAACAAAGAAACCACCACCACAGTATACAAACAATATATACGTTCAGTGATGAATTATGCAAGCCCTGCTTGGGCTTCTAACCTCACTAAAACACAGTATAACACTCTTCAGACCATACAAAACAAGGCCCTGAAAATAATCACAGGCTGCACAGCTACTACACCTACAGACCACCTACACCAAGAAACCAATCCTCAAAGGCAAGGATCATCTAGACAAAGGCACCCAAATTCTTGCTGCAGCCTCCAGAAACCCACACCATTCACTACACCACTACACTACATGGCAGCACATCCACAGACACCAAGGAACATCAAAACAACACCCAGCACACGGTATCATACACAAATAGTATCATCTCTTCTCCCCTGCCTGCCTCAGACCAGCTTCCAGAAGTATATTCATACTCAAATCACTTGCCATTCCATTCAGTCACTCAAAAACAACACACAGCTGCATGCACGGCCTCCAGATATCCATCCTTCCGAATGCTATCTCCCTCGTGAGAACAGGGTCCACCTGGCCAGGGTGAGATGTGGGCATCATCCAGCCCTCTTAAGTTTTCAGAATAGGCTGGATGACTCCCGTCGCTGACGCCTGTCCAGGATGTAACACAGCACCCCATACTATTAAGCACATCATGGAAGACTGCATTGCACACAAACACCTACGCCAACAACACAACATACACTCCTTGAGAGCTCTGTGGGAAAGCCCGGTCTCGGCCATTGGCCTTCCTTAGGGACTCGGGGCTGTTCAGCCAGAGTGCCTAGGGAACAACTACTGTACTACTACTAGGTCTGCTTATAAGCTATGTATCCTACGGGAACAGGATACTATTTACGTTATAGGGCCCGTATTTATAAGCTAAGCTTGAAGAGTATAAAATTGATTGTTCATACGGTACCTATCTTTTCACAGCCAAACTAGAAAATGTCCAAGTTGACTTGTTAGTGCAATTTATTAATTTGAATTTCAATTTCCAAGACTCAGATGGCTAATAATGAAGTACTACTTTTTTACTTTACTTATAATAGCTTAAGCAAATTGGAGTACTTTGAAGGTCTTTAATTATGACAAGTAATTTTCCCAATTTTACTTTGCTACTTTTCTGTACAGAACAGTTGATAAATTTTTGATTGCCCCGTCAGGGCTTAAAGGCCTGCACCCTCCGTCAAAAGTGGAAACGGTTGGAGGTAAGATTGCATTAGACAGGTTGCTCGAGTGAATTACAGTTCCACTTAACTTTTTTAGACTTAGTTTAGAGTCAGATACAGATTTATCAGGGCTTTAATTCAGGCTTCATCAGAGTAACTTCTTGACTGCCCAGTACTGCCAAAAATACCATTTTTCCAAATGAAATTTACTGGTAAAAATTTTGTAAAAATATATTTTCTGAAACTCAGGGTTAGTTTCCAGAGTTGTCTCTCTCAGTCTGGACTTGCTTGGATGACTAAGTTGCTTTCATTACTTTTTTCCTGCAGTTGTGTCCCCTTGGGTGGGGAAAAAGTTGCCATTATTTAATATTGAATTTTCACACGAGCCATCATATTTATGATTGGGAGAAATTAAAGTGTGAATATATAGAATAATGATCAGAGTGTAAAGTCAGGTTAGGTGTATACATGTAACTGATGGTAAGAACATTCCATTTTTCGGAAAAATCTTAAAATTGAACAATTCAATCTTAACCCTCTTGGGTTTTCAGAATTCCATTGCTATGTACTGTACTGTCCCTAAGACTTAATTTTCAAAATTAGGTAGAACTTTTTATAAATACGGGCCCAAGACTTTGTGAAAGCACTTATATCTGATATACCAGGGGAGAATGAATAACAAGAGTACCGAAGGTAAGTTGTGTCTCCAGGCTTTTGTGAACTGATAAATATTGCCGATTAAAGCAGTTTACCCATAACCATTTAGCCTAGTGATATTTTCTCTGAATTGGCGGATCAGATATGGAAATTATTATTTTTTTATACAGTACTGTACTATATTTGCAGATGAACTTGTATATGATGGCTGCAGGGTGAAGGTGCCCTTTTCCTGCAGTCCTTATATCCTATTAGAGGTTAGGGTTAGGATGACTATGCAGTTAACTGAATGATTATGTGGAGGGGTCCCCCTCACAAGTAATTTTCATTGGCAGTGGATGTGTAAAGATGGTTTTGGAGTAAAGAACCTAAATTTCGGTGAAAAGATCTACGAATCCAAATAAAGCTTTTGTTTGTAAGGCCTTTAAAGGAAAGAGATCAAGTATTAAAGATAATATGGACCAATTCTCAGGTGCTGTGTCTGAACCAATGCTGCTCCCGAATATTGGTGATATCGACATTTTAATTTTTTACCATTGCCGATATTTGCCCTGAATCTGCAGATCCTTTAATTGTGCTAATTAGCATTCTTTTTCCCCACCATTTTGAACAATTTCTAGCTTTAATGTATAGAAGTGTTGATAACCGGGAACATTCAAATTTGTTTAGCCTATTGAATTAAGAGCTCTACTGCTTAATGCAGTAAATAGGCAGACTGCATTGAGGTAGAAGTAATGCTGCAGTAGATAATGCCAAGCTTGGATGATAAAACAGACTTTAATATATTTGAATAATAAATCTGTATAAATTAGCAAGAATATCACATTATGAATGATGCACTTTTTCAGGAATAAATTTTAATACAGTACATACTACCGTATCCTGTAATAAGGTAGGTGTATTAAGTCCAGTAAATGGTACCTGTATTTCACTTGTAATTATTTGATAATTCTTTTTATACTCTTATTGTAAAAAATATGCAAGTTTTGTGTGAGAAGTTTGTAATCTTTGCTCAGGCAGCCCAGTGATTGAGAAAATATCTTGAAAATATTTCATTCATCAGCATATGAACTCTGTGGACTGCAGGTTGAAGTTAAGCTTTTTCTGCAGTCCACTCTTTTGGAGGTTAGTGAGGGAGTTAGATGTATGTATACATGTTACCTAGGTTTGATTGTGCCATCATGTGAAGACCCCCCTCCCCAGTGCCAAGAGTTTTAGTATGACTAAATATGATGAAAGAGATGTTGCGTTCGAGTTTTGAGAGCAGGTAAGCGTAAATATCTATAATTATAGGTAGAGCCATTTTTAATGGGACTGTTTTGGGCAGTGCAAACTGTGAATATTTAAAAATATTAATGTAACTGAATTGTGACCAAGCCGCTGATTTTGATGTTTTGCCACTAACAGTACAGTATTCGAGTTGAAGTCTGATATGCAAATGGTATTTTGAGTTTTCCAGCATGATTCTGAACAATGTCTAGACTATGTATTCGTCATCATTTTAGAAGTTAGGAAGTGAGATAAGTTGGTTTTAAGGATTTTTTTCAGAACTTAGCACAGGTAGCCCAGTGATTGAAAAACATCTTGAAAATATTTGTGTACATATGCACATGAACTCTGTGGACTGCAGGTTGAATTTATGCCTTTCTTGTAGTCCACCTTTCTGGAGCTTAGAGAGGGAGTTAAATGTTTGTATATCTGTTACCCAGTTATGATAATGCAAGCATGTGAAGACCCCCCTCCCTAACACCAAGAAGTTAATTTCAGTGTGACTGTTTGTTGGAAGAGAATTGGCCTTCGAGTTTTGAGAATGCAGAGTGAAAATAACAATGATTATTGGTAGAGTTTTTAAAATGGGACTTATACTGGGCAGCGTGTACTGTGGATATTTAAAAATATTAAGAATATTATTCATATGTGACCATATAATTAGTGGCGTGTTCAAACCGATATTTTGCTGATTTTGAAGTTTGTCAAAAACATTATTTGAACTGGTGTTATTTGAAAATGCTGTTTGTTTTTCTCACGATATTGAACAACGTCTAGCCAATATATTTACACAAATATTGATTATGGGCAAATCAGATTAATGAATGAACTAGCTTGCTGCTTAGTACACATGACAGTGTGGTGATGCAAACAACTGACAGTAAATGACAGTCAGGATGAATGGCAGTAAGAATGAGTCTGCCTGAAAAATACTCTTGGTTTTTATATGAAGTAATTTCTGTAAACGCTTAGTACAGTATCTCAATCAAATGCTTTAATATTTTACAGGGATCAATTATTTTTAGGTACATGACATAAAGATTTGCTATAAGTATTGCCTTGAGTTGATTTGCAGCTGTTCGTGAGCTGGATTTTCATGATCAAGTGCAGTAACTACTGTTTCAAGATTTTATGGAATGGACAAACTTCCCCCAGATTGTCCAATGTGAGAGGGGGGAAAAATAAAAGTGGTCATCTGCATGTCCACCTCTTGGACTGCAGGTTGAAGCTGCATTTTTTCTACAGTCCACGATTATTACGGAGTTGGAAGTTAAGGAATTTTTTTATTTCATACGATGGAAAACTCCCTTGGGTGACTAGTCCATGGAGAGAATGAAAAGTTTATCTTATTGTAATCCCAGTAAAATATCTATTTCCTGCTTATTTGAACATGAAACTCTTAAAATTTGAGGATTTCTTACTTCTCTATGCGAAAGTGGTGGACTGCAGGTTTAAGCTGCACTTTCCTCTAGTCCTCCATTTTCCTTTTTGGCAGTTAGGTGCGTATGTATGTAGGGGCTGACGTATATGCACGTTGTTGGCAGGGGGCGGGTTAAAGAACATGTACCACATTTACATATAGACATTGCCATAGATAACTTCCACTTATTCATGTGTTGGATTATCTATCTTAAATGCAGTAACGAGTTTAAATTTAAAACTGAGACTGGACAGACTTCCCTCAGATTGTCCGATGCGAGAGAGGAAAAAACAAAAGTGGTCATCTGCATATGAACCTCATGGACTGCAGGTAGAAGCTGCATTTTTCCTACAGTCCACGCTTGTTACGGAGTTAAGGAATTTTTAGATTTCATACGATGGAAATCTCCCTCTGGTTACTAGTCCATTGAAAGAAAAGTTTATTTGACTAAGCCCAGTAAAATTTCTATTTCCAGCTGATTTGAATGTGAAACTCATAAAATTTTGAGGATATTGTGCCCACAGTATGTGAAGGTGGTGGACTGCAGGTTTTAGCTGCACTTTCCTCCTGTCCTCCATTATCCTTTTGGTGGTTAGGTGCTGCAGTGAATGCAGGAAGAGAATTATCTGTTGAATTTTGAGAATTAAATTTAGACAGAAATCTGTTACATGTATAGTCTCTAATGTAGCTTAGGATCGATAAGAAGTGCTGTCTGAACCGATAGGTTGCTGATTTTGACACTTTGAACAATTCCAGTGTTGGCATCTGAACATAAAGATTAAAATATGGATTCGTTGTCCAGTTTTTAGCGTTTTTGCCAGTTCTGATAAAGGCTGTCTAAACTTGCAAATCGTATAGTAAGTCTCATGCGCAATTTTGTCCTCAATTGAAGCACATGTACCACAGTTACATATAGACGTGCCATAAATATTGCCTGGAGTTGATTTGCACTTATTCATAGGCTGGATTTTCATTATCTTCAGTACAGTAACTACAGTTTAAGTTTAAAAATTTTATGAGACGGACTTCCCTCAGATGGTTTGATGCGAGAGAGGGAAAAACAAAAGTGGTCATCTGCATGTGAACCTCATGGACTGCAGGTTGAAGCTGCATTTTTCCTACAGTCCACATTTGTCATGGAGTTGGAAGGGAGTTAAGGATTTTTTAGATTTCATATGATGGAAAACTCCCTCGAGTGACTAGTCCATTGAGAGAAAGAAAAGTTTACCTTAATGTAATATCAGTGAAATATCTACTTCCTGCTTATTTGAACGTGAAACTGAAAAATTTTGAGGATTTCTTGCACCTCTGTGTGTGTAGGTGGTGGACTTCAGGTTTTAGCTGCACTTTCCTCCAGTCCTCCATTATCCTTTTGGCGGTTAGGTGCGCATATAGGGGCTGATGTATTTGTACGGCATTGGCACGGGGCGAGTTAAAGTACACGTACTGCAGTTACATATAGACATTGCCGTTGATGATGCCTGGAGTTGACTTCCAGTTATTCATGAGTGGGATTTTCATTACCTTAAATGCAGTAATTAGAATTTAAATTTAAAAAATTTGAGACAGACTTCCTTTAGATTGTCTAATGTGAGAGGGGGGGAAACATAAATGGTCATCTGCATGTGAACCTCATGGACTGCAGGTTGAAGCTGCATTCTTCCTACAGTCCACGTTTGTTGTGGAGTTGGAAGGGAGTTAAGGAATTTTTATATTTCATTCGTTGGAAAACTCCCTCGGGTTACTAGTCCATTGAGAGAGAAAAGTTTATTTGTCTAAGCCCAGTAAAATTTCTACTTCCAGCTGATTTGAATGTGAAACTCGTTAAATTCTGAGGATATCGTGCTCATCAGTATGTGAAGGTGGTGGACTGCAGGTTTAAGCTGCACTTTCCTCTAGTGCTCCATTGTCCTTTTGGCGGTTAGGTGCGCATATAGGGGTTGATGTACATGTACGTCGTTGCCACAGGGCGGGTTAAAGTAACAAATACTGCAGTTACATAGAGACATTGCCATTGATGATGCCTGGAGTTGACTTCCAGTTATCCATAAGTTGAATTTTCATTATCGTAAATGGGGTAACTAGAATTTAAATTTTAAAAATTTGAGACTTGACAGACTTCTCTTAGATTGTCTAATGCAAGAGGGGGAAAAACATAAATGGTCATTTGCATGTGAACCTCATGGACTGCAGGATGAAGCTGCATTCTTCCCACAGTCCATGTTTGTTATGGAGTTGGAAGGGAGTTAAAGGAATTTTTTGATTTCATGTGATGGAAAACTCCCTCGGGTGACTAGTCAATACTTAAGCCCAGTAAAATGTCTATTTCCAGCTTATTTGAACGTGAAACTCGTAAAATTTTGAGGATATCGTGCTCATCAGTATGTGAAGGTGGTGGACTGCTTGTTTAAGCTGCACTTTCCACTAGTCCATTATCCTTTTGGCAGCTGCAGTGGCTGCAGGAAGAGAATTAGCTGTTGAGTTTTGAGAGACTGGAATTTAGGGAAAAATGTGACACGTATTGCCTTAAATGTAAATAAGGTTAACAAGAAATGCTGTCTGAACTGGTAGATTAGTGATTTTGATCTTTTGAACAAATCCAGTGTTAGTGTCTGAATGTAAAGAAATAAAAATAATATACATTTCTTCCCCGGATTTTAGCATTTTTGCCAATCCTTATGCTGTCCAAACATACAAATTGTATATGAATAATATGCAATTTTATGCTCAATGGAGGGATGGGGTGGAAAGAGAACAGACTGATAGTAGAGAACGGTGAAATGGAGGCGATCTTTGGTGGCCACCCCATCTGGAAAAAGGAGTGTGACAGGATCGACTATTTTTAAAGTTCATGTACTGCAATTACATACAGAAGTGCCGTAAATATTGCATGGCGTTGACTTACACTTATTCATAGGCTGGATTTTCATTATCTTCAGTCCAGTAATTACAGTTTAAATTAAAAAATTATGAGATGGACAATCTTCCCTCAGGTTGTCCGGTGAGGGGGGGGGGGACATCTGCATGTGTACCCCATGGACTACAGATTGAAGCTGCATTTTTTCTACAGTTCACATTTTTTAGGTAGTTGGAAGTTGAATTTTTAGATTTCATATGATGGAAAACTCCCTCAGGTGACTAGTCCATTGAGAGAAAATTTCATCTGACTGTAATCCCAGTAAAATTTCTGTTTGCTGCTTTTTTTAAATGTGATATAAAATTGAGGATTTTGTGCTTGCTTGTGTGTGAGGATTTCTTGCACCTCTGTATGTGAAGGTGGTGGACTGGAGGTTTAAGCTGCACTTTCCTCTATTCCTCCGTTATCCTTCTGGCAGTTAGGCCTGGGAGTGGATGCAGGCAGAGAATTAGGTGTTGAGTTTTGAGAGAATGAAACTTAGAGAAAAATCTATTACACGGATAGTCTTCAATGTAACTTGGGATCAAGCAGAAGTGCTGTCTGAACTGATAGATTGCTGATTTTGACCTCTTGACCAATGTCAGTGTTGCTGTCAATGTAAATAAGAAAAAAATGCATTTCTTCGATGTTAGCGTTTTTGCCAGTTATGATAAATGCTGTCCAAACTTTAAAATCTTACAGTATATGAAGTATGATGTGCAATTTTATCCTCAGTGGATGAGTTGAAAGAGGGTAGACTGATAGAGAATAGGGTGAAATGGAAGCAATCATTGGTGGCCACCGCATCTGGAAACAAGTGTGATTTAGAGAGACGGTAAATGATGCAGTGCAGTATTGAATAAATGAATTCTAGGAAAAGAACTAGTTAGGTTAATTGGAAGGTAACTATGAATTCTAGGAAAAGAACTAGTTAGGTTAATTGGAAGGTAACTAGGACTGTGAATGGAGGGTTGTTAGAATAGACATGACGAATTTTGTTGGAAGGAGTGATTGAGAATAAAATACAATATTGGACAGTACAGAGATTCTTCGGAAGCTAACAGTGCTTGAAAGGAATATATAGGAGAGGAAGAAGATAGTGGAAGAGATTTGGAAGGCATCCTAGATTAGCGACTAGACAGATGACCTCAAAAGAGATATTAAGTTTATTTTTGAATTAAGTGATAAAAATTGGATTAGATCCAGTGCTCGAGAAATATTTAGTAGACAGGAATAGCAGTGGAAGTGGCTTGAAAGGTGGACCAATTGATAATGAATACAGTGATAAAAATTGGACAGAACCAGTGCTTGTGACAAATATTTAGAAGACAGGAAAAGCATGAGAAGTGGCTTGAAAGGTGGACCAGGGTTAGTTTGGAGACTCCAAGGATTTGCTGTGAGGGAAAGAGATTGAAGGAACATTTGACGCGATTAGGAATACAGCAAGAAAAAGTGCTCGAGAGAAAGGAAATGTAGGAGGGAGTGAGAAAAGTAGTGGAGGAAATTTGGAAGGTATTCTGGATTAATTACTAGGAAGGTTGACTTGAAAGAGGTATAGTTAATTGATAATGAACATTGATAATAATTGGACAGTACGAGTGCTTGACACAAATATTTAGAAGATAGGAAGAGCAGTGGAAGTGGCTTGAAAAGTGGACCAGGTTTAGTTAGGAAGATTTGCTGTAAGGGAGAGGTTGAAGGAACATTCAACGCGATTGGGAATACATCGGAAAAAAATTAAATTCCAGTGCTTTAGAGAGAAAAAATCTTGGAGAGGATGAAGAAAGTGGAAGGCATTTGGAAAGGATCCTGGATTAATGGCTAGAAAGATTGACTCGAGAGATATTAGGATCATGTTTAATCGATAATGAACAGTGATAAAAATTGGAGTGAACCAGCACTTGAGACAAATATTTAGAAGATTGAGGGAGAGCAGTGGAAATGGCTTGGAAAGTGGACCAAGGTTAGGAGACAAAGGATTTGCTGTGAGGGAATGACAATGAATATATGACACAATCAAGAATACAGCAAGAAGTGAGCCACGGTTGGTTAGGAGACCAGAAAGATTTGCCGTAAAGGAAGAGATGGAAGGAACAGTTGAGACAAAATTTAATTGTAGTGCTTGAGACAATGATTATGTTGGAGTGGATGATGATGAGGCTTGGAAGGTATTCCAAGAGAAAGGTTAGGAGACCAGAAAGGTTTATCGCATGTTTGAGTGATGGATTAGTTAAGAGTAATGACTGCAAAAAGAAAAGTTACTTAGAAGGTGAGCTTGAGACAAAATATTGAGGAAACTTAGGAAGATATCGGTGGAAGAGGCTTGGAGGTTGGCCCAAGAGAAAGGAGGCTAGAAAGCAGTCGTGAGGGAAAGAGATCTAAGGATTAGTCAAGATGGCTGTGGCAGGAAATATATAGGAAGAATGAGCAAGATATCTGTGAAAGAGGCTTGGCAGGTGGCCCAAGAAAAAGGTTAGTTAAGAAATTAGAAAGATTATTGTTAGGAAAAGACATGGGATCAGCTGAAAGAATAAATGCAGCGAGAAAAGCTGGATAGTGTCAGAGACAATTAATATTTAGGAAACAGTTATCAGTGGAAGAAGCTTTGAAGTTGGCCCAAGATGAAGATTAGGAAGATTTGTTGGAAGAGATGGAAAAATAAAGATGAATACAGCAAGAAAAAATGAGTAGAAATAGTGATTGAGACGAACTATTGAAGAGGCTGAGGATATCAGTGGAAGAGGCTCGGAAGATTTAATGTCCGAGAAAGGTTCGTTAGGAAACATTTCTCATGAGGGGAAGAGACGGATAGAAGAGGATTGGAAGGATTAATGTTGCCTCAGAAAGGTTAGTTAGGAGGCAAAGATTTCTCACAAGGAAAAGAGATGGATAGGCAATTTGAGAATGAATACAGTGAGAGAAAGGGAAGAGACGGATAGAAGAGGCTTGGAAGGATTAATGTTGCCTCAGAAAGGTTAGTTAGGAGGCAAAGATTTCTCACAAGGAAAAGAGATGGATAGGCAATTTGAGAATGAATACAGTGAGAGAAATTGGATATGAATGTTGAGAAAGTGTTTAGAAAACAGACTAGGAAGATATACTGGAAGGTGGTTCAGGAGAAAGGTTAGGAGACTAGAATGATTTGTTGCAGGGGAAAGAGTTGGAATTATCAGGTGAAACTGTAATGACAAGAAATATTTAGCAGAGAATGAGGAAGGTATAGGTAGAAGAGACTTCGAAGGCGGTCCACGAAAAAAGTTAAAAGTTAGTCTAGAAGATTTAATTGCGAAAGGAGATTGATCAGTTGAGACAGTATTAAATATCGCTAGAAAAACTGGAGAGGCTTGATTAAGAAATGTTTAGGAACTGTGATAGATATCAGTGGAAGAGACATAGAAGGTGGCCCAAGAGGAAGGTTAGAACGGGAGAAAGATTTGTTGCGAGAGAAAGAGATGGAAGAATCTGATACGATAATGAATACAGTAAGAAAGATTGAATTGGAATGCTTGAGACAAATTTTTAGGAGAGACAAAGATATCAGTGGTAGAGAGAGAGAAGGTGGCCCAAGAGGAAGGTTAGAATGGGAGAAAGATTTGTTGCGAGGGAAAGAGATGGAGGAATGTGATATAATGAATACAGTGTTTAGGAAAGACTGAGGAAGATATCAGTGGAAGAGGCTTGGAATTAGGCACCAGAGAACTTGGTGGACTTCAGTTTGAAATTGTAAATATGCAGTCCACCATCCTCTCTTCTGGTATGGGGAGGAGGACGTTGGTGTAACTGGACACTGGAATTACCCAGTACAGTTGGTAAACATGGGTTGGCAGAGTTAGAAGTGAGTGAGAATCATTCTAGAGAGATTGGTTAGATCTGGGGAGTAATGTAATTAGGGTATCTAGGCCAATAGAGGGACAGGAAAGTATTGGAAGAAGATTGAAAAAGTTGTTGTGGCTCCAGTGAAAATGGTGGGCTGCAGGCTGAAACATTGACTTAGTAGTTCACCATCCTCCTTTCCATGATAGGGAAGGAGGTGAAGAATGTTAACTTTGAAACTCTGCTGCCAGGTTAAATTTGTTGGGAGAGAGGACTGATCAGGAAAATAAGAACAGTTGGTTAATGGGAGGGGGGGATGACACAGGATAGGAAAAGTAGATGGAGATATGCCAGGACTAGAATAGAATAGAACTGTTTAGGGATGGAAAACAGTAAATGCCTTATAAGATTAGGATTCAGTATGTAGTCGAATAACACCTAATCAAACTTAGAACTAACCATGACTAACCTAACTAATCGTAGCCTTATCCAGCCTAAACTTATGGAGTGTTTATTGTTTTGCACCCCAAGTCAGTTCTGTCATAATCTAGTACAGCTGAATTTTTGTCGTTATTTTCCTGTCCTGTAGGTGACATGTTTTAAGTGTCAGGGTATAGGATGGGAATAATGGTAGTGCAACCCCAGGCTTATTTGAACAATTGCCCTTCTACCAGTCCATTATCCTCCTTTCAGTGGATAGGAAAGAAACTGAAGGATGATTGTAGCAGGAAGAGAGATAGGATAAGAAGTTAGTTGAAGACGAGGAAGAAATGGGAGAGGATGGGAAGATTTTGTTAGATCTGCATAGGAATAGGAGGAAGTGAGACCTGCTTAGGAAAAGGTTGAGGGAGAAGGGACTGGGAAAGACATGGAGGTAGTAAAATAGGGTAATTGGTTAGGTGAGGAAGGAAAATATGATTAGAAGAGGACAGAACATTTGTCTGGAGAGAGTAAAGGATTTGTGACGGATTGGGAACAGGTATAAGAAGTTTTCACCTGACATTGGGCCACTTGCACAACTTGAATACAATACAGGGTTGTAAATACAAAAAAATCTGATAGGTAAAAGTAAATGAGGTATAGTTGTTTTAGCCCCAACTTGATGGACAGCAGAGTGAAGTTAACCTTAGTACAACATCCCCATTTATGTAGAATGGGAAGAGATATTCTTGAACTGTAAAAATAGAAGGAAGAGGGCAAAGATAATTTGGAGTGGGAGGAAAACGATTTGAAATACAGGAAGGATGGGAGTAGACAGAGGAAGGACTGGAATCGAGGTAACTGAAAAGATCATTCAGGAAAGGGGAAGGAGGAAGCAAAGATTTTGCTCATCAATAAGATGAGGGCCAGTTCCACAAGTTTGTGACCAAGCCGTACCTGCACGAATTAAGTTGATGTGAAACATGAACTTGACGGATGGCAGATTGAGGTTACCCTTCTCTGTCAGTGCGCCATCCTTTCATATGATAGGAGAGTTAGGTGTGTTTTTACAGGAAGTGTGGAATAGAGTGGACAAATATCTGTCGGAATCAGGAGGAAAAAGGGATTAGAGAAGTGAGTGAATTGGAGAGTCTGTTCAGTAGAGGGGGGAGTGAGCAAAGACCGCTCCTGTACGAATGGATTAGATAGCTATAAGTTAAATGAAGAAGTTATTGACGAACAGAACTGGATGTCGAAAGATCATTCAAGACAGAGGCGGGGGTGAGCAGATTGCTCAGAGAATGACTGAACTAGAAGTAGGGTGAAGAAATTATTGAAGAAGCAGGGGTGAGCAAAAATTGCTCTGAGAATGGCTGGACTAGAAGTAGGGTGAGGAAATTATTGAAGAATAGAACTGGATGTGGAAAAATCGTTCAGGAGAGAGGAAGGGGTGAGCAAAGATTCTTCCGGATTGGCTGGACTATACTTAGGAGTAGGATGAAGAAATTGAAGAGTAAATGTCGAGAGAGATGAGGACTTTTAATTACTTAAAAGTACGATGAAGAAATTGAAGAATTAAGGTGGAAAGAGACGAGGACAGATTGATTGGGTAGGTATATAGGACTATTTCCCTCGTCTGACATCCGGGCTATTTCCACAATACCGAGCCATAGTTGTGTGAAATTCGATGAGCCTTAAGAATGTGGTAGAAATGAGTCTAGGTTCCTCGTTAATAATATCTGGGCCACTTCAACAAGTTTGTTACCAAGCCGTAGGTGCATGAATTAAGTTGATATGAAAAATGAACTTGACTGACTGCAGATTGCGGTTGCCCTTCTCCGTCAGTGCACCTTTCTCCTTTAATACGATACGAGAGTATAGGGATGTGTTTTTACAGGAAGCGTGGAATAGAGCGGACAAATATCTGTCGGAACCTGGAGGAAGAAGGGATTAGGGAAGTGAGTGAATTGGAGAGTGTGTTCAGTAGAGGGAGGAGTGAGCAAAGACCACTCAGGTACGAATGGATTAGGTAGCAATAAGTTAAATGAGGAAGTTATTGAAGAACAGAACTGAATGTCGAAAGATCATTCAGGACAGAGGCGGAGGTAAGCAGATTGCTCAGAGAACGATTGGACTAGAAGTAGGTGTGAAGAAATTATTTTAGAAGCGGGGGTGAGCAAATACTGCTCAGAGAATGATTGGACTAGATGGGTGAGGAAGTTATTGAAGAGTAGAACTGGATGTGGAAAGATCGTTCAGGAGAGAGGAAGGGGTGAGGAAAGATTCCTCCGGAATGGTTGGACTATACTTAGGAGTAGGATGAAGAAATTGAGGAGTAAAGGTGGAGAGAGATGAGGACTCTTAATTGCTTAAAAGTACGTTGAAGATATTGAGGAATAAAGGTGGAAAGAGACGAGGTCAGAATGACTGAGCAGGTATATAGGATTATTTTCCTTGTGTGACATCCGGGCTATTTCCACAATTCCGAGCCATAGTTGAGTGAAATTCGATGAGCCTCGGGAATGCGGTCGAAAAGAGTCTAGGTTCTTCGTTAATAATATCTGGGCCACTTCCACAAGTTTGTTACCAAGCCGTAGGTGCATGAATTAAGTTGATATGAAAAATGATCTCGACGGACTGCAGATTGCAGTTGCCCTTCTATGTCAGTACACCTTTCTCCTATAATATGATAGAAGGGTAAAGGGATGTGTTTTTACATGAAGCGTGGAGTAGAACGGACAAATATCTGTCGGAGCCAGGAGGAAGAAGGGATTACGGAAGTGAGTGAATTGTAGAGTCTGTTCAGTAGAGGGCGGAGTGAGCAAAGACCGCTCCTGTACGAATGGATTAGGTTATAAGTTAAATGAAGAAGTTATTGAAGAACAGAACTGGATGTTGAAAGATTATTCAAGACAGAGGTAGGGGTGAGCAGCTTGCTCAGATAATGACTGGACTAGAAGGAGAGTGAAGAAATTATTGAAGAAACAGGGGTGAGCAGAAATTGCTCAAAGAATGACTGGACTAGAAGTAGGGTGAGGAAATTATTAAAGAATAGAACTTGATGTGGAAAGATCATTCAGGAGAGAGGATGGGGTAGGCAAAGATTCCTCCGGAATGGCTGTACTATACATAGGAATAGGATGAAGAAATTGGGGAGTAAATGTGGAGAGAGATGACGACTCTTAATTACTTAAAAGTACGATGAAGAAATTGAGGAATAAAGGTGGAAAGAGACGTGGACAAGGATTGAGTAGGTATATAGGATTATTTCCCTCGTCTGACATCCGGGCTATTTCCATGATACCGAGCCATAGTTGAGTGAAATTCAATAAGCCTCAGGAATGTGGCAAAAATGAGTCTAGGTTCCTCGTTAATAATATCTGGGCCACTTCTACAAGTTTGTTACCAAGGCGTAGGTGCATGAATTATGTTCATATGAAAAATGAACTAGACGGACTGGAGATTGCAGTTGCCCTTCTCCGTCAGTGCACCTTTCTCCTTTAATACGATACGAGAGTAAAGGTATGTGTTTTTACAGGAAGCGTGGAATAGAGCGGACAAATATCTGTTGGAACCTGGAGGAAGAAGGGATTAGAGAAGTGAGTGAATTGGAGAGTCTGGTCAGTAGAGGGAGGAGTGAGCAAAGACCACTCAGGTACGATTGGATTAGGTAGCAATAAGTTAAATGAGGAAGTTATTGAAGAACAGAACTGGATGTTGAAAGATCATTCAAGATAGAGGCGGAGGTGAGCAGATTGCTCAGAGAACGATTGGACTAGAAGTAGGTGTGAAGAAATTATTGAAGAAGCAGGGGTGAGCAAAAACTGCTCAGAGAATGATTTTACTAGAAGAAGGGTGAGGAAGTTATTGAAGAATAGAACTGGATGTGGAAAGATCGTTCAGGAGAGAGGAAGGGGTGAGCAAAGATTCCTCCGGAATGGTTGGACTGTACTTAGGAGTAGGATGAAGAAATTGAGGAGTAAAGGTGAGAGAGATGAGGACTCAGTACGTTGAAGATATTGAGGTATAAAGGTGGAAAGAGACGAGGACAGAATGATTGAGTAGGTATATAGAATTATTTTCCTTGTCTGACATCCGAGCTATTTCCATGATACCGAGCCATAGTCGAGTGAAATTCGATGAGCCTCCAGAATGCGGTCGAAATGAGTCTAGGTTTCTCGTTAATGATATCTGGGCCATTTTCACAAGTTTGTTACCAAGCCGTAGGTGCATGAATTAAGTTGGTATGAAAAATGAACTTGACAGACTGCAGATTGTGGTTGCCCTTCTCCTTCAGTGCACCTCTCTCCTATAATATCATACGAGAGTTATGGGACGTTTTTACAGGAAGCGTGGAATAGAGTGAACAAATATCTTTCGGAACCATAAGGAAAAAGGGATTAGTGGAGTGAGTGAATTGGAGAGTCTGTTCAGTAGAGTGTGGAGTGAGCAAAGACCGCTCAGGTCCGAATGGTTTAGGTAGTTATAAGTTAAATGAAGAAGTCATTGAAGAACAGAACTGGATGTCGAAAGATCATTCAAGACAGAGGTAGGGGTGAGCAGATTGCTCAGAGAATGACTCGACTGGAAGTAGGGTGAAGAAATTATTGAAGAATAGAACTGGATGTGGAAAGATCGTTCAGGAGAGAGGAAGAGGTGAGCAAAGATTCCTCCGGAATGGCTGAACTATACTTAGGAGTAGAATGAAGAAAATGAGGAGTAAAGGCGGAGAGAGATGAGGACTCTTAATTACTTAAAAGAACGATGAAGAAATTGAGAAATAAAGGTGGAAAGAGACGAGGACAGAATGACTGAGTAGGTATATAGGATTGTTTTCCTTGTCTGACATCCGTGCTTTTTCCACAATACCGAGCCATAGTTGCATGAAATTCATTGAGCCTCAGGAATGTGGTAGAAATGAGTAACTTCCTCGTTAATAATATCTGGGCCACTTGCACAAGTTTGTTACCAAGCTGTAGGTGCATGAATTAAGTTGATATGAAAAATGAACTTGATGGACTGCAGATTGCGGTTGCCCTTCTCCGTCAGTGCAGCTTTCTCCTATAATATGATACGAGAGTAAAGCGACGTGTTTTTACAGGAAGCATGGAATAGAACTGACAAATGTCTTTCGAAACCAGGATAAAAAAGGGATTAGGGAAGTGAGTGAATTGGAGAGTCTGTTCAGTAGATGGAGGAGTGAGCAAAGACCACTCAGTTATGAATGTATTAGGTAGCTGTAAGTTAAATGAAGAGGTTATTGAAGAACAGAACTGGATGTCGAAAGATTGTTCAAGACCGAGGTAGGGGTGAGCAGATTGCTCAGAGAATGAGTGGACTAGAAGTTATTGAAGAAGCAGTGATGAGCAAAAACTGCTCAGAGAATGACTGGACGAGAAGAAGGATGAGGAAGTTATTGAAGAATAGAACTGAATGTGGAAATATCGTTCAGCAGAGAGGAAGGGGTGAGGATAGATTCCTCCGGAATGGGTAGACTGTACTTAAGAGTAGGATGAAGATATTCAGGAGTAAGGTTGGAGAGAGAGGAGAACTCTTAATTACTTAAGAGTACGATGAAAAAATTGAGGAATAAAGGTGGAAAGAGACGAGGATGGAATGATCGAGTATGTATATAGGATTATTTTCCTTGTCTGACATATGGGCTATTTCCACAATACCAAGCCATAGTTGAGTGAAATTCTATGAGCCTCACGAATTCGACAGAAATGAGTCTAGGTTCCTCGTTAATATCTGGTCCACTTCCACACATTTGTTACAATGCCGTAGGTACATGAATTAAGTTGATATGAAAAATGAACTTGACATACTGCAGATTGCGGTTGCCTTTCTCCGTGACTGAACCTTTCTCCTATAATATGATACGTGAGTAATGGGACGTGTTTTTACAGTAAGCGTCGAATAGAGTGGACAAATATCTGTCAGAACCAGGAGGAAGAAGGGATTAGGGAAGTGAGTGAATTGGGGAGTCTGTTCAGTAGAGGGAGGAGTGAGCAAAGACCACTCAGGTATGAATGGATTAGGCAGCTATAAGTTATGTGAAGAAGTTATTGAAGAACAGAACTGGATGTCGAAAGGTCACTCAAGACAGAGGCGGGGGTGAGCAGATTGCTCAGAGAATTACTGGAGTAGAAGTAGTGTGAAGAAATTATTGAGGATGCAGGGGTTAGCAAAAATTGCTCTGAGAATGACTGGACTAGAGGTAGGGTGAGAAAATTTTTGAAGAATTGAACTAGATGTGGAAAGATCGTTCAGGAGAGAGGAAGGGGTGAGCAAAGATTCCTCCTGAATGGCTGGACTATACTTAGGAGTAGGATGAAGAAATTGAGGAGTGAAGGTGGAGAGAGATGAGGACTCTTAATTACTTAAAAGTACGATGAAGAAATTGAGGAATAAAAGTGGAAAGAGACGAGGACAGAATGATTGGGTAGGTATATAGGATTATTTTCCTTGTCTGATATCCAGGTTATTTCTGCAATGCCGAGGCATAGTTGAGTGAAATTCGATGAGCCTCAGGAATGCGGTAGAAATGAGTGTATGTTCCTCATTAATAATATCTGGGCCACTTCCACTAGTTTGTTACCATGCCGTAGGTGCATGAATTAAGTTGATATGAAAAATGATCTTGACAGACTCCAGATTGCGATTACCCGTCTCCGTGAGTGAACCTTTCTCCTGTAATATAATACGACAGTAAAGGGACATAATTTTACAGGAAGTGTGGAATAGAGCGGACAAATATCTGTTGAAACTAGGAGGAAGAAGGGATTAGGGAAGTGAATGAATTGGAGAGTCAGTTCAGTTGAGGGAGGAGTGAGCATAGACTGCTCAGGTACGAATGGATTAGGTAGCTATAAGTTAAATGAAGAAGTTATTGAAGAACAGAACTGGATGTCGAAAGATCATTCAAGACAGAGGTAGGGGTGAGCAGATTGCTCAGAGAATGACTGGACTAGAAGTAGGGTGAAGAAATTATTGAAGAAGCAGGGGTGGGCAAAAATTGCTCTGAGAATGACTGGACTAGAAGTAGGGTGAGGAAATTATTGAAGAATTGAACTGGATGTGGAAAGATCGTTCAGGAGAGATGATGGGGTGAGCAAAGATTCCTCCGGAATGGCTGGACTACTGCATACTTAAGAGTAGGGTGAAGAAATTGAGGAGTATAGGTGGAGAGAGATGAGGACTCTTAATTACTTAAACGTACATTGAAGATATTGAGGAATAAAGGTGGAAAGAGACGAGGTCAGAATGATTGAGCAGGTATATAGGATTATTTTCCTTGTGTGACATCCGGGCTATATCCACAATACCGAGCCATAGGTGAGTGAAATTCGATGAGCCTCAGGAATGCGGTAGAAATGTGTCTAGGTTCCTCGCTAATAATCTGGGCCACTTCGACAAGTTTGTTACCAAGCCGTAGGTGCATGAATTAAGTTGATATGAAAAATGAACTTGACGGACTGCAGATTGTGGTTGCCCTTGTCTCTCAGTGCTCCTTTCTCCTATAATATGATAGAAGAGTAAAGGGACGTGTTTTTACAGGAAGCGTGGAATAGAGCGGACAAATATCTGTCAGAACCAGGAGGAAAAAGGGATTAGGGGAGTGAATGAATTGGAGAGTCTGTTCAGAAGAGGGATGCGTGAGCAAAGACCGCTCAGGTACGAATGGTTTACGTAGCTATAAGTTAAATGACGAAGTCATTGAAGAACAGAACTGGATGTCGAAAGATCATTCAAGATCGAGGTAAGGGTGAGCAGATTGCTCAGAGAATTACTGGACTAGAAATAGGGTGAAGAAATTATTGAAGAAGCATGGGTGAGCAAAAATTGCTCAGAGAATGACTGGTCTAGAAGTAGGGTGAGGAAATTATTGAAGAATAGAACTGGATGTCGAAAGATCGTTCAGGAGAGAGGAAGAGGTAAGCAAAGATTCCTCTGGAATGGCTGGACTATACTTAGGAGTAGGATGAAGGAAATGAGGAGTAAAGGTGGAGAGAGATGAGGGCTCTTAATTACTTAAAAGAACGATGAAGAAATTGAGAAATAAAGGTGGAAAGAGACGAGGACAGAATGACTGAGTGGGTATATAGGATTGTTTTCCTTGTCTGACATCTGTTCTATTTCCATAATATTGAGTCATAGTTGAGTGAAATTTGATGAGCCTCAGGAATGCGGTCGAAAAGAGTCTTGGTTCCTCGTTAATAATATCTAGGCCACTTCCACAAGTTTGTTACCAAGCCCTAGGTGCATGAATTAAGTTGATATGAAAAATGAACTTGACGGACTGCAGATTGCGGTTGCCCTTCTCCGTCAGTGCACCTTTCTCCTATAATATGATACGAGAGTAAAGGGACATTTTTTTACAGGAAGCTAAAGGGGCATGTTTTTACAGGAAGCTAAAGGGACATGTTTTTATGGGAAGTGTGGAATACAACGGACAAATATCTTTTGGAACCAGGAGGAAGAAGGGATTAGGGAAGTGAGTGAATTGGAGAGTGTTCAGTAGAGGGAGGAGTGAGCAAGGACCGCTCAGGTATGAATGGATTGGGTAGCTATAAGTTAAATGAAGAAGTTATTGAAGAACAGAACTGGGTGTTGAAAGATCATTGAAGATAGAGGCGAGGGTGAGCAGATTGCTCAGAGAACGATTGGACTAGGAGTAGGGTGAAGAAATTATTGAAGCAGCAGGGGTGAGCAAAATTTTCTCAGAGAAAGACTGGACTAGAAGAAAGGTGAAGTTATTGAAGAATAGAAATGGATGTGGAAAGATCGTTCAGGAGAGAGGAAGGGGTGAGCAAAGATTCCTCCAGAATGGCTGGACTGTACTTAGGAGTAGGATGAGGAAATTGAGGAGTAAAGGTGGAGAGAGATGAGAACTCTTAATTACTTAAAAGTATGATGAAGAAATTGAGAAATAAAGGTGGAAAGAGACGAGGATAGAATGATTGAGTATGTATATAGGGATTACCTTGTCTGACAATCGTGCTATTTCCGCAATACCGAGCCACAGTTGCCTGAAATTTGATGAGCCTCAGGAATGCGATAGAAATGTGTCTAGGTTCCTCGTTAATAATATCTGGGCCACTTCCACACGTTTGTTACTAAGCCGTAAGTGTATGAATTAAGTTGATATGAAAAATGAACTTGACAGACTCCAGATTGCGGTTGCCCTTCTCCGTGAGTTAACCTTTCTCCTATAATATAATACGAGAGTAAAGGGACGTGTTTTTCAAGAAGCGTGGAATAGAGCGGACAAATATCTGTCGGAACCTGGAGGAAGATGGGATTAGGGAAGTGAGTGAATTGTAGAGTCTGTTCAGTAGAGGGAGGAGTGATGATAGACCGCTCAGGTGCGAATGGATTAGGTAGCTATAAGTTAAATGAAGAAGTTATTGAAGAACAGAACAGGTAGGGGTGAGCAGATTGCTCAGAGAATGACTGGACTAGAAGTATGATGAAGAAATTATTGAAGATGCTGGGGTGAGCAAAAATTGCTCTGAGAATGACTTGACTAGAAGTAGGGTGAGGAAATTATTGAAGAATAGAACTGGATGTGGAAAGATCTTTCAGGAGAGAGGAAGGGGTGAGCAAAGATTCCTCCGGAACGGCTGGACTATACTTAAGAGTAGGGTGAAGAAATTGAGGAGTAAAGGTGGAGAGAGATGAGGACTCTTAATTACTTAAAAGTATGTTGAAGAAATTGAGGAATAAAGGTGGAAAGAGACGAGGACAGAATGATTGAGCAGGTATATAGGATTATTTTCCTTGTGTGACATCCGGGCTATTTCCACAATACCGAGCCATAGTTGAGTGAAATTCGATGAGCCTCAGGAATGTGGTAGAAATGAGTCTAGGTTCCTCGTTAATAATATTTGGGCCACTTCGACAAGTATGTTACCAAGCTGTAGGTGCATGAATTAAGTTGATATGAAAAATGAACTTGACAGACTACAGATTGTGGTTGCCCTCCTCCCTCAGTGCTGCTTTCTCCTATAATATGATACAAGAGTAAAGGGACGTGTCTTTACAGGAAGCGTTGAATAGAGCGGACAAATATCTGTCAGAACCAGGAGGAAAAAGGGATTAGGGGAGTGAATGAATTAGAGAGTCTGTTCAGAAGAGGGATGCGTGAGTAAAGACCGCTCAGGTATGAATGGTTTAGGTAGCTATAAGTTAAATGAAGTCATTGAAGAACAGAACTGGATGTCGAAAGATCATTCAAGACCGAGGTAGGGGTGAGCAGATTGCTCAGAGAATGACTGGACTAGATGTAGGGTGAAGAAATTATTGAAGAAACATGGGTGAGCAAACATTGCTCAGAGAATGACTGGTATAGAAGTAGGGTGAGGAAATTATTGAAGAATAGAACTGGATGTCGAAAGATCGTTCAGGAGAGAGGAAGAGGTAAGCAAAGATTCTTCTGGAATGGCTGGACTATACTTAGGAGTAGGATGAGTGAAATGAGGAGTAAAGGTGGAGAGAGATGAGGACTCTTAATTACTTAAAAGAACGATGAAGAAATTGAGAAATAAAGGTGGAAAGAGACGAGGACAGAATGACTGAGTAGGTATATAGGATTGTATTCCTTGTCTGACGTCCGGGCTATTTCCATAATACCGAGTCATAGTTGCGTGAAATTCGATGAGCCTCTTTAATGTGGTAGAAATGAGTCTAAGTTCCTCGTTAATAATATCTGGGCCACTTGCACAAGTTTGTTACCAAGCTGTAGGTGCATGAATTAAGTTGATATGAAAAATGAACTTGACGGACTGCAGATTGCGGTTGCCCTTGTCCGTCAGTGCATCTTTCTCCTATAATGTGATACAAAAGTAATGGGACGTGTTTTTACAGGAAGCTAAAGGGACGTGTTCTTCCAGGAAACGTAGAATAGAACGGACAAATAACTTTCAGAACAAGGAGTAAAAAGTGATTAGGGAAGTGAGTGAATTGGAGAGTGTTCAGTAAAGGGAGGAGTGAGCAAAGACCGCTCAGGTATGAATGGATTAGGTAGCTATATGTTAAATGAACAAGTTATTGAAGATCAGAACTGGTTGTTCAAAGATCGTTGAAGATAGAGGCGGGGGTGAGCAGATTGCTCAGAGAACGATTGGACTAGAAGTAGGGTGAAGAAATTATTGAAGAAGGAGGGGTAAGCAAAATTTGCGCAGAGAATGACTGGACTAGAAGAAGGGTGAGGAAGTTATTAAAGAATATAACTGGATGTGGAAAGATCGTTCATGAGAGAGGAAGGGGTGAGCAAAGATTCCTCCGGAATGGCTGGACTGTACTTAGAAGTAGGATGAAGAAATTGAGGAGTAAAGGTGGAGAGAGATGAGAACTCTTAATTACTTAAAAGTTTGATGAAGAAATTGAGGAATAAAGGTGGAAAGAGACGAGGATAGAATGATTGAGTATGTATATAGGATTATTTTCCTTGTCTGACATCCGGGCTATTTCCACAATACCGAGCCATAGTTCCCTGAAATTCAATGAGCCTCAGGAATGCGATAGAAATGTGTCTAGGTTCCTCGTTAATAATATCTGGGCCACTTCCACACGTTTGTTACTAAGCCATAGGTGCATGAATTAAGTTGATATGAAAAATGAACTTGACAGACTCCAGATTGCGGTTGCCCTTCTCCGTGAGTGAACCTTTCTCCTATAATATAATATGATAGTAAAGGGACGTATTTTTACACGATGTGTGGAATAGAGCGGACAAATATCTGTCGGAACCAAGAGGAAGATGGGATTAGGGAAGTGAGTGAATTGGAGAGTCTGTTTAGTAGAGGGAGGAGTGAGCAAAGACCGCTCAGGTACAAATGGATTAGGTAGCTATAAGTTAAATGAAGAAGAGAACTGGATGTCGAAAGATCACTCAAGACAGAGGTGGGGGTGAGGAGATTGCTTAGAGAATGACTGGACTAGAAGTAGGGTGAAGAAATTATTGAAGAAGCAGGGGTGAGCAAAAATTGCTCTGAGAATGACTGGACTAGAATTAGGGTGAGGAAATTATTGAAGAATAGAACTAGATGTGGAAAGATCGTTCAGGAGAGAGGAAGGGGTGAGCAAAGATTCCTCCTGAATGGCTGGGCTATACTTAGGAGTAACATGAAGAATTGAGGAGTAAAGGTGGAGAGAGACGAGGACTCTTAATTACTTAAAGTACGATGAAGAAATTGAGGAATAAAGGTGGAAAGAGACGAGGACAGAATGATTCGAGTAGGTATATATGATTATTTTCCTTGTCTGACATCCGGGCTAGTTCCACAATACCGAGCCATAGTTGAGTGAAATTTGATGAGTCTCAGGAAATCGGTAGAAATGAGTCTAGGTTCCTCGTTAATAAGATATGAGCCACTTCCACAAGTTTGTTACCAAGCCATAGGTGCTTGAATTAAGTTGATATGCAAAATGAACTTGACCGAGTGCAGATTGCGGTTGCTCTTCTCCGTCAGTCCGCCTTTCTTCTCTAATACAATATGAGAGTTAATGGATGTGCTTTTACAGGAAGCGTGGAATAGAGCAGACAAATATCTGTCAGAACCAAGAGGGAAATGGGATTAGGGAAGTTTCGGATTAATGGGGGAAGGTTAGGGAAGTGAATGAATTGGAGTCTTTTCAGTGGTGGGAGGAGTGAGAAAAGATTGCTCAAGAATGACTGGATTAGGTATGGTTGGTAGTTGAGTGATGAAATTTCTTAGGACTGGAAGTGGAAAAATAATTCAGGAGCAAGGAAGGAGTGAACAAAGTTTGCTTTGGAATGACTGGACTTAGTACAGGTTGTTTAAAAGTAGGGTGAGGAAAAGATTCAGAAGGAGTAGAATTGCAAAGATAAGACATTAGGATTGTGAATCAATATATAGGAAGTTTGTTTTTACCAAAAAGATCTGGGCCACTTCTCCTACTTGAATACCAAAGCTGTAGTTGCATGAAATTCTGTGAGCCTTAGGATTGAGTGTTGGTTACTGCTCTAGTAAGATCTGAGCCATTTCCACATCTTGAATAGTAAATTTTAGCCGCACGGTACAGTATGTGATAAAGTTTTCGTACAAAGTAGGAGTGAGTTCTTGAATACTGATTCACAATGATGTGCGCCTCATTTAAAAGTTTTTTACCACTACAGTAATTAGTAGTAGCGAGAAATTTTATCTGTATAATTCAGTATGATAAAGAAATGAAAATACTGTAGGCACATAACTTTGAAATTCATACATAATGTCAAGGATATATATCATAGATCTGAGTAATATGATAAGATTGGGAAACAGGAATGAGAAAAGTGCCTGAAGTGCATTCCTCATCAGGATGCATAATGAACGGGGAAGTTGGCAGTTGGGTTTTTGTGGTGCTGCTGTGGATTGAAAGTTTTGGGCTGAGGATCAGTAGGTGGAAGTGGGTTCTCGATTGTCCGCATGAGTGGAAAGAGTCGTTCTGAGTACTTTGGAAAGGTACGACTCTGACCCCGTGGAACCTGCGAGGTGGAAACCCTTTGGGTTGCTCACTGCCATTTCCTGCTGTGATACACCTTGAACCGATTTCCCAGTTGTTCCACTGTCTACTTCAGGTTTACCCTGAAATAGAGTCCCAGTCATTTCCCCTCCCACTTCTGGTTTATCTCGAGGTGGGGTTCCATCCTGCTTTGAATTTTCAAAGTAGGGTCCCCTCAGTGGGGTATATGATAGTAGAAAGAAATTACAAGAATTTATCACAAAAGGTACAGATTGTAGGGTAAGGCAAGGTAGAAAGAAGAGTTAGTAGCGGCGATCTCTGGCTGCTGCGAATGTGAACCCAGTGGACTGTAGGTCAAAGTGATAGTTACTCAGTCCTCCAACCTCTTTATGGGGGACAGGGAGTTTAGATTGAGAGACATTTGT
>JAGKTI010008021.1:20619-34909 GCA_018397915.1 Birgus latro | reverse complement strand
CATTAGAGAGTTGGACAGAAAAGGGATGAGAGTTTGTTGCTAGACGGGTACTACGTGCCCGTTGTAGAAATGGAGGGATGCAAGCAGACAGTTCAGAGGAACAATGACAATTAAGGCACAATTAAGGCACTCCAGCCGGATTGAGCTGGTGAAAGTTTATATCCAAGGGGTGGTTGGGGTTTGTTGCTCATGTAGTGCCACTCAGAGTTGAGTGAGACTGGTCACTCTCACCTTAGATGTCGGGACCAACTTGTCTGGTCCCAGGCTTCTGCGCTCCTTATGGGGTAATGTAGGATTGGATGATGAATGATGAATGAACGTATATTGTGCCAGCGAACTGCAGACTTTTGTTCTTTTAAGGACTGATTATTTTAATTTGGTAATGGCAAAGTACAGTGTTTTATATGAGTTTAAGAGTAAGGATATTTTTCAAAAGTATATAAGTAAACCCACTTTATTGAACCCTGATATAATGGATTTCAGATATATCTAACGCTCACCAAACTCTTTTTTTGGGCTATGTCTAACTAGGGTTGATAAATGGGGCATATCACGTGGCTCTTCCAAACTGTTGGCAATGTGTTGGGTGGCTCATGTACAGTTGCCAAGTTTGTGGTTTCTCCCATCTAACTGGCCTAGGTTGGAAATCTGCTGGAGGGAATAAATGATAAGGTGGACACCTTGGCGGCTATTTCGGGTATGATTTGGTGGGACCATAGTCTGTGGACACACTGTATGACATGATCAGTCGCAGTCTAGCCATGTCATTCATTGTGATCAGACTATCACGTTCACGTTTCACATCTCTCAGCTTTGCCAGTGTTTTCCGCTGTTACGAACAGCTTCTAGTAAGGAATCTTCCTCCACATCTTTTTCTGGGAAAGCCAAGGGTAGGAATCTTATTGCTGATAAGCTTGAGATGACTAAGACCCATGAGAAAGGCACAAGAGTGATGGTGAGTGAAAGTTCACTCAACGTACAGCCTACAAGATGAGTGGCAGTGTTAGAAGTGTACAGCCATCTATACTGGTACAGTGTTTAGTACATGTTTCCTACTCTTTTCTACTCCAACATGGTCTGAAATTGCCCTTACTGCATTGTGATTACTTAGTTGTAATAGTAATACCGTATTATACTAGTCATCAAGAAGTGCTATGACAAGGATGTGAAACATGCCACAAAAGGGTGAAATAGTGGGCCAAGTTAGTGTAAAATGAGTATAGTTTTCTCTCTCATGGGGGAAGTGAACCTCGGCTTTATTGAATTTTCAAATTTATTGAACCAGGCTTCCCCCACATTTTGTTCGATATAGCAGGGGTCTGCTGTATTTATCCTAATTATGGTATTCTACTATGAGTTGAGCGGGTGTTACGATGGTTTGGGCATATGGAGAGAGTGGATAATGAGCGATTGTGAAAAAGATAGCTAGATCTGATGTGAGACGTGTAAGGCTGAGAGGAAGACCACGAATTGGATGGATGGACAGTGTGAAGAGAGCGTTGGATGCGAGAGGGATGTCTGTTGAGCAAGGAAGAGCGGCTGTGCGTGATAGAAATTAATTAAGAGAAATTGTGAATGAATAAATGATGACGCAGCCCTGAGGGGATATTCTCCCGCATTTTGTGTAATCAGCTGATCAGGTCAGGTGTGGGTAAGGGGATGGGTCCATTATGATGTGGCAGGGGTAAACCAGCTCTGCTGTTGGGCCCTGCTGCGGATGTCACTGATTGCACTGCGCAGTTGACCCTCGTGCAGTGTGGTGCGGTGAGGATCTGTCCCTTCTCCACTTTGGGGCTAAGATGCCAATGAATGTGTTTCAGTGGATGAGTGAATTGGGAGTGTGTTGTCCTGTCTCAGCTACCTCTCTTTCCTTGGGGGATGCAGCCTAGGTATATAGATAGATAAACTGTGTGTTTGTATCCAGTATCCCACTTTCATATTTCTCTTTATTCTATATCTATTTGTATTGCTTCCCACAAAATAAACAGGATGATTTTATGCTTTTGTCATAAATATTTTTGTTGGTATGGAAGGTTTCAGGGTTCAAGTTGGTTAATCCCAGACACCATAAAGCATTATCAGACAAATGAACTGGCCAATGTATGTTCACCTTCCTTTCACCATCCTTGCCCTCTACTTCCCTTTTGACAGAAGGGTAAAGAAATGTTTGCTCATGACTGTAAGCATTCATACTCACAGTTTAGCAAAATAATAGTGGCTGCCTCATTTGCTTTTCGTCACCACTTTGAAGACCTGTCTCCTTGGATGTGCCAAGTTGAGATGGTCATCTGACCACCAGTATTGTTTTTGTGTGTAATGGTCAAGAACAGCTGAACCTCTGTAACAGCCTAACAGGAAAAAAGATGTTTCATAATTTTTTCATGAATTTTTCATTTTTTAAATCATGCATAGCAGTTTGACTAGGAGACATGAGGATGATTACAGAAAATTAATTGTGCAATGTGTATTCTTAGCAGAACTTGAGCAGCAAATTGTGAGTGCAGCAGCTGTGAGTGGTACAGCAGCTGGTGTATGTGCAAAGGTCTGTGTCTACCCTCTAGATGTGCTTAAGAAGAGACTGCAAATTCGTGGCTTTGAAGAAGCACGCAAGCAGTTTGGGAAGGTTTGTATTCTCTGTGTTGTTTTATGAGTAATTACATCCTTCATCCAGTCCATTATTGCTCTTAGCAGTTCCAGAGTCCAGGGTTAGGCTACTGAGCCTAGACATTTAAGTCAAGAGTGACCATCGCTCACTCTTTAGTGGCATTATGTGAGCAGTAAACCCCAGTCTTCCCTCAGAAGTAGACCCTTTTGGGTCACATCCAGTTAGAGTACCTTAACTCACAAGACCATCAGTCATCGAAAAAGTATATGAGGGCAACAGGATAAGACACTGCATTAGTATACAACACAAAAACTCACTCTTGGTCTCCCCATGTGCATCAGAGGACTGTCTCATAAAGGAAAAATACTCAAATGTGACAGTGAAGTCTGTCTGTCTATAACCAGATACCCCAATCCTGAAAGGGTTGGCCACAAACAGATTGCCTCCATGTCACCCTGTCCCCTGCCATTTCACTGCTCTCCCCCAGCTCATACCCCTCTCTCTCATATACTTCTCCACTCCATCCCTCCATCTCATCCTCAGCCTCCCTGTTCTTCTACCCCTCTCCACCTCACTCACATACAGTCTCCTCATTAGTCTCTTGCTCTCCATCCTCTCCACATGGCCAAACCACCTCAGTGTATTTCTCATAACGCTTTCTATCACATCCACACCACACGCTCATTCACTTCCTTTTTTGTCAGTCAGTCTCTTGGTGCAATTCCACATGCTCCTTTACAAAAAACCCGTTTCTTTTGCCCTCACTCTTGATTGTCTTTCCAACAAGGTCCAAGCTTCGCTACCATATTTTAGAGTTGGTATCACAATGCTATCATGCAGCGACTTTTACATTCGTGCTTACTTCTCTTTTTCTTATCACTGCTTTCAAAGAACCAGCAACCTTTCTTCCTAGTTGTACCCTTTCAAGCATTTCTTCCTCCAAACCTCCAGCCTTACTTGTCACACTACCCAAGTACTTAAATGCACTCGTATTTCCCATTTCCTAATCATCCAACTTCACTGTACATTCTGTGACTTTATTTTTCTTGAAGACCACAACTTTACTCTTCCCTACATTCACCTTTAGATTCCGTTTCTTACACACTCTCCCAGATTCGTTCACTAAGGCCTGCAGTTCCCCTTCATCATTGCTTAACAATGCAGTATCATCTGCAAACTTTAGTTCAGGAAGTTTCCAGATGCTGCCCTCTCTCATGAGGGCTGCTCCAACATCCACTGCCCTTGTAACTCTTTTATGTCTCCATCCATATATAGATTGAACAACCATAGAGACATGCCATAGAGACATGACATCCCTGTTTCAATCCAACTTTCAAATGGATAGAAAAATTCACTCATTCACTATCCACTCCTTAGCCCTCTCATACATACTTCTATTTACTCCATATATTCTTAATATTTCCCTCTTCCTTGTCTGTCCACTCTATGATATGCTCTCCCCAAATCCATGAAGGTTGCATACAACTTCTTTCCTTTCTCTGGAAACTTTTCCTGTAAAGGCCTAAGGATGAATATCTGATCTACACAATCCCTTCCCTTCGTAAAACTAATTCCTCTTTTATTTCCATAACTCTGTCAATAAGTATCCTACTGTATACTTTTCCTCTTACACTAAGAAGACAAATGCCTCTATGATTACCACACACTTCTTTTTCCCCATTTCCTTTGTTCATTCATTCATCATCTAATCCTCTGTTGCCCCATGAGGAATGTAGGAGTCTGGGGCTAGGCAAGTTGACATTCAAAATGAGAGTGACTAGCCTCACTCACCTCTGAGTGGCATTATGTGAGCAATAAACCCCAACCAGCCCTTGGATATGAGCCTACCTAGGCTCAATCTGATTGGAGTGCCATAATTACCCACTAAACCACCAGGCGCCATAATTTGGCTATATGGTTACCACCCAGCATCGTAAATAGTTTCCTGGTGTACAGGAAACCATTTGGCTTGCCTCCCAGTGTAGAGTCACCCACAGGCAGAAGGAAGAGGAAAGAATGAAGGAAAAAAAGACAAAAGAGGAAGGAAGGAAGAGAGGAAAGGGCAGTCACCCAAGATCAGCACTACATTGATTGAGTGGACGGGAATAATTATAACTGAATTCCAACCCTCCAGGATTTTACCTTCCTCCTGGGCCAAGCTTTGCATCTTCCATTTTCATTCTAAAACTATCTCTCTCCCATGCTTCAGCATTTCACCACACACTTCATCAATTCCTGGGACTTTCTGCATTTTGACTTTCTTTATTGCTTCCACTACTTCCATCCTACTGATCTCTTCCTTCCTTTTCACATCCCCCCTTCCCCCAGCAATACCCCAGCCACTTATATCGACATTACTTTCATTCTCTGTGCTTAACAGTTCCTTAAAGTTTTCTTTCCATCTGCACACTTTTCCTTCCTTCTCCACTATCAATCTACCATTTTTATCTTTCACTCCCCTACTAGCTTTGTTATCACCCTGTCTAATTCACTTTACCTCCATTCAGAACATTTTCTTAAATACCCTCCTCTTTATGAACCAATTCCTTCCAAATTCCTCATCCACTCTCTTCTTACTGTCTTATTAACCTTTTTACGTCACTTTTCCACGTTACATATAACTCTCTCTTCTGTCTCTCAGCTTCCTCCATGTCTCTGCTGCCTATATGCTTTCTAGTTTTGTGCCACAGCTTGTCTCACCTCTTCATTCCACCATGCTGTTCCTTGCACCCCACACACCACCTCACGTGCCTCACATATTTCTTCTGTGTATATCTTGCACAAACCTTCCACCTTCTCCAACTGCTCCAAATCATATTTACCCAATTGCTCCTTCACGTCTCTTATATTCTGCCTTTTTTTCATCCTCATGCAACCTTTCTACCCTCGTTGTTTGGACTACCTCCTGTCCTTCCCTCTTGCTATTCCTCCATTGCCCTTGAATCTTGACTTCTAGCACCACCAAGTGGTGGTCCAATAGTCTACTCCCCCAACCTCTGTATGCTCTTGCATCCATTACATATCTTCTCATTCCCTCATCCACACACACAATCAGTTGTTGTATTCTGTTCATTCAGTTCACCAGCCACCCTTCTCATCACTCGCCACGTATACCTGTGGATCATTTTGTGCCTAAGGAGAGTATTGGCTATCACCAACCCCTCCCTACACAAATGCCCACTAGAGCACTGCCATTCTCATTCACTTCTGCAGGCACACCCCACTCACCATTTACTCCATCCACCTTCACGTTTCCTACTTCTCCATTCATATCTCCAATCAAAACACACTTTCATTCCTCTCAAACTTTTCCATGCAGGCTTTCGCACTGCTTGCACTATCTTGCATTAGCACATACACACACACAATTGCCCATGTTTGTAATCCTGCTTTCACTCTTACCCACACAATCTTTGAACCAACTGATCCATCCTCTCTTATATTCTGTTTCCATCTCTTGCACACCGCACTACATATGCCCTCTTTTGCCCTCTCATTCTCACCTACTCCCTTGCATGTATCCCATCCATACTCCCACTCACACTCTCACCAATCCATTTAGTTTCAGTTAATCTACATATGTCCATTTTTGCACTCTCAAGCACCTAAACAATCTCTCTCTATTTCACCTCATCATTCGCCCCCTTACATTCCATTTTGCAATCCAAACCATGTCCTTTGTCCAATCCTTGATTGTCATCTGTTTGTCTGTCCTGGTCCAAGGCTCCTTGTTTGTATTTTTAGTTAGTTTCTTCACTCTCATCTTAAATGTCACTCTCATCTTAAATGTCAGGACCAACTTGCCTAACTCTGCGTTCCTATGCTCCTTATGGGACGAAGTAGGATTGGATGATGGATGGATGGATGTTTTCCGGGAGAAGTACTAACCTTCTGCCAACCCACTTGTTCTTGACACATAGGGAACATGTTGTTTAAGTATAAGGTTACCACCCAGCGTATTAAATGATTTCCTGGTATACAGGAAATTATTTGGCTTGCCACTCAATGTAGAGCCATCTTGAAATAGAGTATCACTATACTGAGTGTGTGGATGATGGGTGCCCCCATTGGCCACAGTGAAGCAGCGACGATGAAGTACTTTAATTAATTTTATTATTTACCTTCATGTCAACAGCCAGTTAGCAGTTTCATATCTGTTTTTTCAGTGTATTTTGTGCTCCTCTATTCAAGTACCCCACTGGTAAAGTTGATGTCATCTGTTTCCTTTTGCTTTACCATAAATGAATTATTGCCTTTTGATGCATAAACCCCCCTCCCCCCCCTTTTTTCTTTTTAAAGTTTGGTACTGTGGGAAATATTTTCCCTCGAGCGGTTGCGCTCTTTACCTTTAGTTGTCGATCGTTAAAGAGCAGAGGAAAACGTACTTGAGAGGTTTAAAAACCCAGAGATTACGTTCCGTTAATTCTTATTATTAATAAATTAAATGCTACTGCGTTTAACATTGGTAGACAACTATGTATATACATGTAAAACCTAGGAAATTTTCCATTGACCTAAACTGCGCGTGCGTGAATGACGTGGTAAGGATGAAAAAGCCCACGATCAAAGGGGAGGCCAGTTTTAATATATATATACAGTATATCTATCTGTAGAAAAGGGGAATATTTTGTTTAGTTTAATTAAAACTAAGATTAGATTAAGTTGGATTCACCTTGTATATTTTATGGAGTAAGTTAGCTGTATTTGACTTGTAATTAAGCAATAGTTGGCAACTCTTCTATCCTATGAGGGACAAAGAAGCTCGCCACGTTGTTCACTCCTTGAGCAGATTTCACTCCGTCAGTAGCTGCGCTAAACTGCTTGTACATAGACCTCAAGGATGCCTGATTGCCCAGGAAAGACCGAAACAGCACGCCCGTCGTCATCTTGTTGTTCGACTCAATATATAGCTAAGTGACCTTATTGATTTGGCCAAATCTTAGGGAACTAGCTAGTATATGAGAGGTGATTGTAGGTGAGTTAGGGGATTTAATTGCCTGATTTACTCACGAGACTCATGCAAATTTACCTCTGTTCAACTTAGATAACTTTCCCCAGTGAGGAGTATCTAGGACGCTTGTTTTTTTCTCACATTTTGGTGCCCCGAGTGAGGATAACAGATGTGTGCAGAGGCGTTGAGCGACTTTAAGGTAGCTTTCGTAGGGCACAGCTTATTACCACGTCACGTGGAAGAAGAATACATGGAAATACGCATATACAGAGCTCCTGGAGGAAAGGCAAGTTCCTTTTCCGAGGATGAGCGGCTAAACGCCGTATTAGAATGGGAGCATGATCGCACTATTCTTTTTTTGGGAGGAAATGACATCAGTGAAGATTCAGATGTTAATGAAATTGTGGAAAATATACTTGCAGTGGTAGGAGCCATTGAAGGCTCATGTAAATCTGCAGTAGCAATAACCCTTCTTGAGCCTAGGAACCTACCATATGGCTCATCTGTTTGCTATGATACCTACAAATTCACGAGTAGGGCCATAAACCGGAAGTTGCAGAGGATTAGGAAAGGGCAGGATTTCATTCATTTCAATGCAAAGCCTTTCCAAGCCTACCAAAAAACAGATGGCATCCATTAGAATCATAAAGGCAGAGAAGCGGTTCTACAAAAATTTATAAATTACATAGAGCATAAGAAGGAAAGGTTCTATGCTGTGCAGGCCTTGGGTGGTCCTATGCTGTAATGAGTGTGGAGATAATGACTGCCCCAAAGGTTTAATAGCCCAGGGAGATAGGTATAAAGCCATAAGGCAAATCCCAACACTCCTTAAAATTTAAAATGTTAATTATTACTGAGCAATGGAGTTCAGTAAATCTGGGTTGTAAAATTTTTTTTAAAAAGGGGTCGTACTCCCGTAACTTAGAAATCAGTAACAATGTCTATTTCCTTGTTGCAAAAATCAGCTAGTGGTAAGGCAGGATGGGTAACGAGAGCTATTCTGGACTGTAAACAGTCATTAGAGGAAACACCTCCAATTAAGGAGAAATTAAGTAGTCCGTTGAACCAATTAAAAGAAAGATGGGTCAAGTACGAGGAAAGTTATACTAACTTGGAAGCAGCCATCGTACAAGCTGATCATAAAGATCTTTTGGAAGCAGAAACCTCCAAATTTGAAGGTAAATTGGAGGAATATCTAGCATTAGTGAAGCTGGTTGAATTTAAATTAGCCAGTATTATCAACGGAACAAAAGCTGTGGAACAAGCAAGTAAGGCTGCATTACCACAAATTTCACTTCCAGAGTTTGATGGGGAGCAGAATTGGAAATCCTTTTGGGATCAGTTTAAATACTTAGTCCATGACAGAACAGATCTCCCTAATGTGAGCAAGCTCGCATATCTGTTAGGACAGGTCAAAGGGACGCCTTACAAACTGATAAAGGAATTAATTACCTGTGGAGGAAAGCAATTATGAGGCAGCTTTGGCTATCCTTAAGCAGAATTATGAAGACAAGGAGCAAGCCATTACCCAATTATTATAGGCTCTGATTGAATTACCCATTCCTAGACATGATTTTGAGTCCTTGCAAAGTTTTCGGATTGCGATAGGTTGTAATTTAAAGGCCTTAGGTACTTACGAAGATGTTAAGGCAGCAGACTTGGTGCTTTCTAGAATTATGTCCTTAAAACTTCTACCAAGAACTAAGGACGCTCTGTATGGCAGGTACCAGAAGGATAATTTCTCCTGTGAGGAGATTGAGAAAGGCTTGATGCAGCTCTGTAAACACTTGCAAGGAACAGTAAAGCCTGTTGAAAATAAACCAAAGGCTGAAATAAGGAAAAGAACCACTAACCAACTGGCTGGGAAAGCTAAGCCAAGAACAGGTAAGGCTGTACCTAAGGAAGAGATAGGTACTTTTCTTAGCTCTTTAAAGTCTGAGGATAAATTAATAAAGACAAGGGATAGACAAGCTGATGAAAGTAAGAAGGTAAAATTTTTCATGGTAAAGGACAAGAAGGTTTGTGTGTTTTGTGGTGAACAACTTTCCAGTGTATCTTGCCAACAGTATCCTGATTATGCTTCTAGAATAGTGAGACTTCAGGAATTGGGATGTTGTATGATTTGTATGAATACCGAACATGGTTCCGCTGACTGTAAAATTAAATTAAATCTTTGTTTCAAATGTAAAAAGGACAATCATCATAGTGCTTTGTGTCCAAGGAGGATAAAACATGAGGTTCCTAAAACTGCAAGTGTCAATATGACAGTTGCGGAAGCAAATACTCCAGTAACGATGCCAGCTGCAGTTCCAATTGCTGATGTAAAGGTAATGAGTGAAAATAGGAACATATTAGTATGTACTCTTTTTGATACAGGTGCACAGAAAACCTTCATTTCTGCAGACATTGTAGATAAATTAAAGTTACCTGTTGTCGGCAAGGTAAATCTAGCCATTACAGGGTTCTTAACTACTAAAGAAGCACAGTCCTTTGGTTTAGTTAGACCCTTAATACAACTTGGCAGATATAAATGTCGCATAACAGCAGCTGTACTGGATAAGATGGAAACCAGTATTTATATAAAGGGGCTAAAGGAAACCTCTGATAATTTGCAAAGCTCAGGGATAAGATTGGCAAAACATAATGTAAAATCAGATACTGTGGGTCCCATAAAAATGATAATTGGATCAGATTACTGTGGAAGATTCTTACACAGGACCTTTAAGAAGAATAAAGTACAGTTGTTCAAGAGTCCAGGAGGTAACCTTATTATGGGTCAGCTGCCTTTTCCTAAGAAAGACAAAGGAGTTGCCAAATTAGTAGATTCAGTCTTTGTTACCCCCACACAGTCATTGATGGTAGCTAGAATAGGTGCAGAATTAGAACCTACTCAGATAAATGACTTGTTAGATGAAAAAATTGAACCTGTACACAAACTTTGGGACCTAGACAGTGTAGGAATACACACTGAAGATCCAACCCCTGAAGATAAAATAACTTTGGATTTGTATAATCAGTCTGTGGAATTTAAGGATGGACAGTATTGGGTAGGATTACCATGGAAACTAAACCATTTGGAATTACCTACAAATTTCCAAGCAGCTAAGGCTCAGTTAAATTCTCTTCTAAGAAAGTTGAGAAACAATCCAGAACATTTAACCATATATGATAATATTATAAAGGATCAAATGAAGAATAAATTTATTGAAGAATTAGAAGTCCCTGTTAACCATAAAGAGGGACATTATCTACCACATCATGCTGTAAGCAAAGATTCAGTAACAACTCCCATAAGGATGGATAGTTTTCAGTTGTAGTAGTAAAGCGTCCAAGGGGTCAGCCAGCTTAAATGATTGCCTATACTGTGGACCTACACTAACAGAGAAGTTAGGGAATGTATTACTAAGATTTAGAGAGAAACCTTATGCTTTTACAGCAGACATTAGTAAGGCTTTTCTCAGAAGAGGATTGAAAGAGGACAGGAAATTTACAAAATTCCTCTGGCCTCAAGACCCTCAAAATGAGGATAGTCCATTGAAAACCTACTGTTTCCGGTCAGTGCTCTTTGGCTCTTGTGCTAGTCCTTTCCTACTTTGCAACACATTGAAGCATCATTTTGAAAGGGCCAAATGCCCAGAAATAGGGCAGGCTTTTTACATGGATAATTTGCAAGGTGTTGCTGATACAGAGACGGAAGTATTGAAGGCGTATGAAGTAGCCAATTCCGAATGTGGGAAGGCGGATTTGCCGCTACAGAGCTGGAATACAAATTCACCGCTTTTGAGGAATAAAATACAAGAGGACTATCCAAATACTGACATTCCCGAAACTCAAAATGTGTTGGGTCTTAACTGGGATACAAAGACTGATGAAATAAGTTTAAAGCCGATTAAGTTCTCTGATGCCACTCTCACCAGGAGGTCCCTGTTAAGTCAGGTCTCCATGTTATTTGACCCATTAGGATTAGTCAGTCCTATAGTTATTAGGGGAAAATGTTTAGTGCAAGAGGCTTGGCGAGAAAAATTAGACTGGGACACAGAATTGGGTGAAACGTATGCTGAACAGTGGGAACAGATTCAGAAGGAATTTGAGAAAATATCAAGCATAAGTATTCCCAGGATGATAAACAGTAACGAGAAGTCACATTTACACATTTTTTGTGATGCTTCTCAGAAGGCATATGGAGCAGTAGCTTATTGTGCAACAGGACATGACAGTAAAATTATTATGTCCAAAGCCAGAGTTGCACCAATTAAGGGAAGAACCCTACCTCAAATGGAATTGGCTTCCATAGAGATAGGAACTAAATTGGCCAGGTATCTAACCACTACTCTGGATACTCAGTTTGAGGATATTTATATATGGACTGACAGTGAAATTTGTCTTTACTGGATAGGAAAGGATGACAGTAAAATTCCTTTCGTCCGCAATAGGGTGAAGACTATAAGAGAAATGTCTTCTAAATTTAAGTTTATGCATGTATCCTCTAAACAAAATCCAGCTGATTTACTTTCAAGAGGTTCCACAGTAAAGAAATTGATCAAGGATGACTTGTGATTTAAAGGTCCTAAATGGTTACTCACTAAGGATTGGCCTGAGCAAAGACTGTATAGTATTGCTGAGGTTAGTGTTGTAAACTTGGATCCAGTAGTACCTGAGCCAGAAATAATTGACATTAGCAGATTCTCATCTATAAAACAACTCATTAACACCACTAGGTTAGTTGTTAAATTTTTGAATAAGAAAGTGGATTTAAGAAGTTTGATCCCATGGAATATTGGTTGAGAAGGATACAAAGGAAGTATTATGAGAGATTTTTAACCTTTTATGTCAAGGCACTGATAAGAACAAATTGATCCGAGATTTAGGATTGTTCTTAGACGGAAAGGGTCTGATTAGATGCCGTGGCCGAATAATAAAGGCTGATTTGCCTCTCCAAACTAGACATCCTGTACTGCTACCCAAGAAAGATTATTTTGTAGAGTTAATTGTAAAGGAAGCCCATGACTTGACTTTTCATGGAGGTGTGCCGCAGACCTTGGCCCGAGTCCGCGAAAGGTATTGGATCCCTAAGGGTAGATCGGTTGTAAAGAAATATCTCAAAGGCTGTATAATATGCAGGAGGTATGAGCAAAGGCCATATGACTACCCAGGACCACCTGCTTTACCAGAGGATAGGGTAAATGTTAGTAGGCCCTTCAAGGTAACTGGAGTTGATTACACAGGGGCTATAACTGTTACGGGTGAGGGAACTCCCCATAAAGTGTATATATGTTTGTTTACTTGCACCTATACGAGGGCAGTCCATCTAGAAATGGCAGAAGATCTCAGTTCAGAGATATTCCTGAATGTATTTAGAAGATTTGCTGCTAGAAGGTCTTGTCCTACCAGATTAATAAGCGACAACGGGACTAATTTCGTTGGAACAGCACCTTTACTTTTGAACATAATGAATGACCCAAAGGTTAAGACAGCACTGGGAATCCGAAATTGTATCTGGCAGTTCATTGCTCCAAGAGCACCATGGCAAAATGGATTTACAGAAAGAATGATTGGAATAGTAAAGAACTGCCTAAGGAAAACTCTTCACAGAACTAAGATCACCAGAGAGGAACTGAGAACGGTGATAACTGAAATTGAGGCTAGGATTAATAATAGACCGTTAACCTATTTAGATGATACTAGCCTTGGAATTGAAGCATTGACACCTGCTCATATGTTGCATGGCAGGAAACTTCATCCAATACCTTGTGTGGATATCCAGGAGGAAATAAATGATCCTACAATTGGAACTAATGAACTAGGACAACATCTGCGCGAGGGATACCAATGTCTTGAAAAGGTATTGGACATCTGGAATAGACATTGGAGTGAAGAATATCTCTTGAGCCTAAGAGAAAGATATTATGGGGCTCAGGCTGCCAGCAACAAATCAGTTATAAATATAGGAGATGTGGTCTTAGTAAAAACCGAACAACCAAGATCCCAGTGGCCATTAGCTAAGGTGATTTCTTTACATCCAGACTCAGAGGGGGTGCTAAGACTTGTAAAAATTAAATGTAGGGGACATCTCAGTATGAAAACGATAGATAAACTGGTGCCCCTAGAGTTAACGGCTCCCCTGGAAACCGAGGATGGTGGAGAACCATTGGGTCAAGATGTGCGACCTAGAAGGGTCGCAGCACAGGGCTTTAGAGATCTGTGGAGAGAGCTTCGGGCAAAGGGACATATTACATGATACAGCGTATATTTTTTCGCCCGGCCCCAAAACTGTGGGAAATATTTTCCCTCGAACGGTTGCGCTCTTTACCTTTAGTTGTCGATCGTTAAAGAGCAGAGGAAAACGTACTTGAGAGGTTTAAAAACCCAGAGATTACATTCCGTTAATTCTTATTATTAATAAAGTAAATGCTACTGCGTTTAACATTGGTAGACAACTATGTATATGCATGTAAAAACTAGGGAATTTTCCATTGACCTAAACTGCGCCTGCGTGAATGACGTGGTAAGGATGAAAAAGCCCACGATCAAACGGGAGGCCAGTTTTAATATATATACAGTATATCTATCTGTAGAAAAGGGGAATATTTTGTTTAGTTTAATTAAAACTAAGATTAGATTAAGTTGGATTCACCTTGTATATTTTACGGAGTAAGTTAGCTGTATTTGACTTGTAATTAAGCAATAGTTGGCAACTCTTCTATCCTATGAGGGACAAAGAAGCTCGCCATGTT
>JAGKTI010008021.1:0-15752 GCA_018397915.1 Birgus latro | reverse complement strand
GCTGTATTACAGTACTGTTGGCCTCTGAGAAAGTTAGTTTCTCCCTTTAACATTCAAAAAATAATAATAATAATAATCAGGATCTTGGCTGAGCCAAACTCCTAGCTAGCACAACGGATTTAAGGATTAATACCCAAAAGCTGGCCTAAGTACCAGTCGTGATTAATATAAGGAGTTGTGCTAACGTGGAGTAGCAAAAGTGTACTAAATATGTGGGGAAATAAAACGCGACTGTTACACTTAACGAAGCTCAAGAAAACGAACTGTAAATTTATTGAATACAAGAAAATAAATTTACGTTACATGAATTAATTCAAATCAAAGAAAGGGAAATGCACTCACTCAAACACTCAGACAAATAGCTGAATAACCCAGAAACTTAAGCCTAGGAAAACAAAAGGAAATACTAATCGGTATAGAAGACCGTGCTGCTGTAGTCGATCACCGAGCTGGGAGGAGCTTCTGGAATACACGCCAATACAAGCTGAGATCTGAAATCGCTAAGAAAAGTGATCACTCGAGCCTTTGTAAAGCATAACCGCATGCACTGAGACTACAGGACAGACTGGCTATGGTTTTGAGTGTCCGACGTGAGGAACGTGAGAAAAGGGTGTGGCCGACCAACGGCCGGGAGGCAGAAGCGATAATTCAGAGATTATCGCTCAGAGGAATGCACTGTCTGCACATAAAAACAATCACTCGCGAAAGAATGACGAAAGTTTTGACAACTTGATGCGAATATAAGTACGCTAGTGGACGGTTGAGAGAATGAGCGAAATCTCGTGCATTTCAGAATCATTCGTTGCTCCCGCAAAATCACTCGATGTCACGATTTATGTTACACAACTTCAGGATGTAGAAAATTTGTGACAACTACCTTCCCCGTTGACAGCTGGTTTGGTACTAAACAACCTGTATGCACTGTCACTGGTATCAGGACCCACTGTTGCCAACTTATTACTTTTGAAGTGAGCCAGGCAAGCTATGACGCAGATTGACTGAAAACTTTTTTTGGGCGAATATTTTATGGTTTTATGACGCTAAAGGCATCACTGTGTATAAACGAGGAAAGACCCTAATGACGCCTAATGCGTCATCGAGTATGAAGGGGTTAATGTCTGCAGCTTCAGGAGAAAGTGAGGGTAGAAATGAACAAAGCTCCATGAATGAAAAGGAGAGCAACACACCTGCGCAACCTGATACAGATCGTGCAGCCGAGGACAAAAAGGCCAAGGTTTGTATATATTATCAGGGAAGTATTTGTTACCATGGGCAGAAGGGAGGGGATGCAATTTCTTGCATGTCAAACAGTGTCTTAAATCTATGAGACATTGCTGTGATGAAAGTCCAGGCTGCAGGCTAGGGTGTGTAGGGATTTCCACCCCAAGGTGTGTAAGTTCTTCCTACTCAGAGTTTGTTAAAGAGGACTGTAAGTTTTTGCATGTATGGGGCACAAGGAAAAGTAAAAATGGTTCAGATGGCCTTGGTAATGGTATAACACAGACACAGCAGGTATCATCTCAAGGTGAGAGCAAACCATTAGTAAATGGGCACCAGGTATGTAGGACAGTCCCAGATATCCAGGACACTGTGATGCTTAGAATGGAGAGGTATGGGAGACCAGTACACTTTTTTAGGAAAAGCAGTGGAAAGTCTCTCAGACCAACACAAAAAAATGCAGAAAATGATGGAGTACCTGTTAGACAAAATGGACAAGCAAGAGAAAAGAAGCAAATGGTGCCACAGCTACCAATAACCAAGTTGTGTACTGGTAACATCAGATGCCTATATCCCAAATGTAACCAAAGTAAGGTTGCAATGCTCCAAGAAATAGGAAGTCAGGAAAAGCCATCCTATATTGCATTAACAGGAACTCACTTACACAGTGAAGTGTTGGATGCAGAAGCTAAAATACAGAATTACATCCTGTTCAGGAGGGACAGAAGTGGAAGAAGCCATGGAGGAGTTGTAATTAACATCAAACAAGACCTAGCCGCAAATGCAGAAATTGTAGCTAGCTGCTCAGATGGGGCAACTGAATTCCTGGCAGTGTACATAAAGAAACTAAACCTAATTATTACAAATGTACATAGGCCACCAAATACCTCATCAAAAATATTCCATGATGCTACCAGGAAAATATCAGAACTATTACAAATCTCCCAAACTCAGAAACTGTGTTTCTGATAATGGGAGATTTCAATCTACCACATTTTGACTGGTCTTCACGTACTGTAGAAGCGGATGAGAAAAACCAGGTAATGGAACTAATTAATTTAGTTGAGAGTCATTTTCTTTCTCAGTTCATCAGAGAGCCAACCAGAGGAAGCAGTGTATTGGACCTGATTGTCAGTAATAATCATGGAATAATACTGTACATTCATGTGAGTTGACAGAAACGGCTATGTCACACCATGCTCTCATTGAAGTAGTGGCCAATGTGAATGCTGTAATAAGCATAAACAAGAGACTAGGGAATGACAGTCTACAAGCACTTGGGAAGCTTAATTTCTACAGCCAGGACATCAGCTGGGTGCAAGTTAAAGCTGAATTAAACCAAGTAGATTGCAAATCACTGTTCTATGGAAAAAACTGCGATGAAATATTGGAAATTTTCACAAGGAAGTGCCAAGATATATGTGAGATTCATGTCCCCTTGAAAAAAGAAGTACTAAAGAACAAGGAGCCTCATACCAAGGGACAGAAAGATTCTCATGAGGAAGAGGAGTCTTTTAAAAGCTAAACTGGCCAAGAAACCAAGTGCACAGATGTACAAGAAAACACAAATGGAAATTAGAAATACTGAAATAAAATTATTAAATTCTCATGAAAAAGAGAGAAGGTTTGAGGAAATGAAGGCAGTTACAGATGTAAAAAAGAACTCAAGATTATTTTCTCTTATGCCAACAAGAAATAAAAAAATGCTTCAGCTATAGGCCCTTTGGAAAATGAAAAATGGGAGCTTGAGGATGACCCAAAGAAGATGGCAGAGGTGCTCAGGGGACAATATGAGAGTGTATTTAGTACTGTACACCCAAGCAAGAGAGTGTAATAGACAACACAGATGACTTCTTTAATGTCAGCCTATATGCACCACAACACCTCTTGGCGGATATACAGGTGAGCATTGAGGACATCATCTCAGATGTAGATGACATACCACTGAACGCGACAGCTGGACCAGATGGTTTTCATGCAAAGTTGTTAAAGGAGTGCAAAACAGAACTGGCTGTGCCACTACAATTGCTGTGGACCAAGTCACTTAGCCCAGGAATTATCCCTTCAGCACTCAAGGTGGGAATTATATCCCCAATACACAAAGCAGGAAGTAAGGGTCTCACTAAAAACTATAGACCAGTGACTTTAACATCACACTTAATAAAAATTATGGAGAGAATTGTCAGCAGTAGACTAGTTGAGCAGCTAGAAAAAGAATCAGCATGGAACGAGGGTCAGCACTGATTTTGAAAAGGAAGATCTTGTCTTTCACAGCTACTTCTTCATTACGAATACATCGAGGAAGGTATACGAGAGGGCAGGAATGTGTATGTTATCTACCTAGATATTGCAAAGGCCTTCAACAAGGTATATCATGGTATTGCCCCAAATAAGTTGAGGGTACATGGCATTTGTGGAAATCTAGGTCAATGGATACATAGTTTCCTGTCACACAGAAGACAGCAATTGACAGTACAGGGGCACCTGTCTACTGTATGTCCAGTTCAGTGATAAGTGGTGTTCCTCAAGGCTCTGTGTTGGGCCCCTTGCTCTTTCTGATTATGGTGAGTGATACTGACTCTAAACTGGAACATGCACAGGCCACATCATTTGCAGATGACACATGAGTCAAAATGAAGATTGAGACCAAGGAGGATGTGTCCCGTCCAAAAGATGATGTGAATCGCATGCTGCAGTGGGCAGACAAAAACAGCATGACCTTGAGTGGGGAGACGTATGAAGTTATGCATTATGATCAACTGCACAACATCAAGCACTCGACTCTCTACCATCCCCATTAAGAAAGCATCGCAGCAAAAGAACATGTATGTGATTTGAGAGTACAGTATATATGAGTGACGTTTCAGCCTTCTCCCATCACATCAACAGGTTGCTGAGACAGCTAGGAAACTGGGTGGATTCTAAGAACATTCCTTACAAGGAACAAGGGGTGTTTCCTAAGCCTGTGGAAATCACTTGTTCAACCTAAACTGGAGTACTGCTGTCAGCTGTGGTCACTACATAAGACAGGTGGCATAATGAAATTAGAAGCCATCCAGAGGACCTTCACAAAGAAAACTGAACGTGTTCATCCATTCATCCATCATCCAATCCTTCGTTGCCCCAGGAGGAGTGTAGGAGCCCGGGGCTAGGGAAGTTGGTCCTGATATTTAAGATGAGAGTGACCAGCCTCATGCATCCCTGAGTGGCATAATGTGAACAGTAAACCCCAACCACCCCATGGACATAAACCTTCACCGGCACAATCTGACTGGAGCGCCATAATTACCCACTAAACCACTATCTTTCCATCCATTGCCAGATGCCTTAATCCTGTAAGGGGTGGCCACAAACAGACTCAAGGTCACCCTGTCCACCATTTCACTGCCCCGCTCCCTGCTTACGCCCCCCCCCTCTCTCATATACCTCTCCACTCCATCTCTCGATCTCATCCTTGGCCTCCCCCACCCTCTCCTCTCTCCCCTTCCACCTCACTCACACTCTCCTTGTCAGTCTCTCACTCTTCATCTTCTCCACATGGCCAAACCACCTCGGTGTTTTTCTCATAACGCTTTGTATCACATCCACATCCACACCAAAAAGCTCCTTCACTTCCTCATTCGTCAGAGTGTCTCTCCATGTGTCTCCATATGCTCCACTCAAATAACTCATTTCCACTGCTCTCACTCTTGACTTCTGTCCCTCCAACAGGGTCCAAGTTTCGCTTCCATATGTTAGAATTGGTATCACAATACTGTCATGTAGTAACTTTTTCACTTCCATGCTCAACTGTCTGTTTCTTATTACTGTTTTCAAGGAACCAGCAACCTTTCTTCCTTGTTGTACCCTTTCAAGCACTTCCTCCTCTAAACTTCCATCCTCACTCATCCCACTACCCAAGTACTTAAATGCACTCACATTTTTCATATCCTCCTCATCCAACCTTGCTGTACATTCACTGACCTCACTTTTCTCGAAGACCATAACTTTGCTCTTCCTTATAGTCACCTTTAGATTCCATTTTTTACACACTCTCCCAGACTCATCCACCAAGCCATGCAGCTCCCCTTCGTCTTCACTTAACAATACAGTATCATCTGCGAACTACAGTACAGGGAGTTTCCAAACACTTTCCTCTCTCAGTATGGCCGCTCCAGTATCCACTGCTCTACGTTGTATGTCCATTATAACCCCATCCATATACAGATTGAACAACCATGGAGACATAACACATCCCTGTTTCAATCCAACCTTCAAATAGAAAAATTCACTCATTTCGCTATCCACTCGCACTGCTGCCTTGGCAGCCTCATACATACTCTTCATGGCATTCAGCAACTTCCCTTCTACTTCATATATTCTTAATACTTTCCACAATCCTTGTCTATCCACCTTGCCATATGCTTTCTCCAAACCCATAAAGGTCGCATACAACTTCTTTCCCTTCTCTGGACACTTTTCCACTAAAGATCTAAGAAGCACAACCTCTTCTCTTTCTAAAACCTCCCTGTTCATCTCCAACTAATTCCTCTATTATTTCCCTAAGTCTTTCAATAAGTATCCTACCGTATACTTTTCCTATTACACTGAGAAAACAAATGCCTCTGTGTTTACCACATACTTCTTTTTCCCCTATTTCTTTGTACAGGGGAATAATTATACCTGACTTCCAATCCTCAGGGACTCTACCTTCTTCCCAGGCCAGTCTGCACATCTTCCACATCACATTCTACTACCATCTCTCCCCCATGCCTCAGCATTTCACCACACACTCCATCAATTCCTGGGGCTTTCCCTTTTTTAACTTTCTTTATTGCTTCCACAGCTTCCATCCTACTGATATCTTCCTCTCTTCTCACATCCCTCTGTCTCCCAACTTACACTTGCATTACTTTCATAGTCTATTTTCAACAATTCCTTAAAGTGTCCTCTCCATCTGCTCACTTTTCTCCCTTTTCCACTAGTAATCTACCATTTTTATCTTTCATGCCTCAGCTAACTGCTTTGGCACCCTGTCTAACTCTGTTTACCTCTTTCCAGTACATTTTCTTACATTCCCTCCGCTTTACACTCAGATTCCTTCCAAATTCCTCATTCACTCTCTTCTTACTAATCTTTTCACCTCTGTCTTCCTCTCTACATATAACTCTTCCGTCTCTCAACTTCTTACACGCCCCTGTTTTTCATCCACTGACTATATGCATTCTTTTTTGGTGCTACAACCTTTCTCACTTCTTCACTCTACCATGCTGTTCCCTGCACCCCTTTTCGTCTTCTTTTCACCCCACGCACCACCTCACATGCTGCACAGATTTCTTCTCTGAATATCTTTCACACACCTTCCATGTCCCCCATCTGCTTCAAGCCATATTTACCCACCAGGAACCATAATTTGGTTATATGGTTACCACCCAGTGTAGTAAATGGTTTTCTGGTGTACAGGAAACCATTTGGCTTGTCACTCAGTGTAGAGTCATCCTTAGGCAGAAGGAAGAGGAAAGAATGAAGGAAAGAAAGACAGAAGAGGGATGTAAAGTCACCCATAGGTAGTAGGATGAGGAAGGAATGAAAGACATGAATTACTGGGAGAGACTGCAGAAGTTTCAGCTGTACTCACTGCAGAGGAGGTTAGGGAGATACCTGGTAATTATGGAAGATTTTGGAGGGAATGGTCCCAAATGTGGGACTGCAAGTCAACCTTCACCCAAGAAGAGGAAGATTGTGTTATGTGGGTAGCACAGAAGCCACAACACAACGACTAAAGACTGTTGTGCACTACTGCCTCTCACAAAATGGGGCATACCTTTTCAACACTGTGCCAAAGGAGATCAGGGAGCTTTCAGGAATCACGGCTAACTCCTTCAAGCATAGACTGGACAGATGGCTGATCAGACTGCCAGACAGGCCCCCATCAGCACCAAAATGCACCAGCACAAGTCTCAACGCCCTGCGGGCACTGCGGGAGACAATGAAGAACATGGAGCTGCCTGGTTACAGTGGAGGCCTACCTCAGCTGCATCCATAAGGGACATAATACTACAAAGTGAACAAAGTAAGTCAGTAAGTTAAACTATGCCATCTGTCAGACAGAATATGCTTCAGTTGTGAAAAACTTGTTTTTACCTCATTTGAGCTCACTTGTCCTTACCTGATACAAGCTACAGACTCTGTATTCATGTCAGTATCTTGTGCATTACAACTGCCTTTGAGAACTTCAGCTATGTTTTGTATTTCTTCAGGATCTTTGTTACCTGAAATCACTCTCTCACATTTTCCTTGTATATCTTTACCTACCTTGCTAGGATCTTTACGAATATCGTCATTTACATTGTTGAAACCCAGCAAGTTATTCACTTATGTTTCGCCACGTTTCTCAAGGGAAGTGATAGCTTGTGGGAAGCTTGCAAGCGCTAAACACAAGATCGCAGTTGAAGGACTTTTTCTGCATCATTTCACTGACATTCCTGGCTGAAGCAGATTCTTCTTCATCAAAACAGTTGACAATTTATTTTATCTTTTCAAGATTTGTAGCATAGTAGAATACAGGAGAGAGCCATGTACCCCACTTAGTCAAAACGGGCTGAGGAGGTAGCGGAATCTCAGGTGCCATTTCCTTGAACAACTGTGTACGTGACGGTGCTATGAGAAAGATTATCTTGACATTGGAAACTAGGCGATCGATGTTTGGAAAGCTACATATGTGCTCAGCATTTCTTTGGAGTCCATGAGCTAAGCATGTCAAATGCAACATTTTTGGGAATAAAATTTTAAGAGCATGAGCAGCCTTTTTCATGTATGGAGCTGCATCAGTCACAGACAGAAGAACATTCTCTTATTTTATACCTAATGGCCAAAGTACAGCAAGTGAAGATGTAAACAGCTGAGCAATAGTTGAGCGGTTTGACTTCTCCAACTCTTCCAATGTCAACAAACACTTCTTTGATGGCTGACCTGCCTTCAGTGTATTGATGACCTCATTGTCAACATACCTCTCCAGAGCATCGGTTGTCTTGTGTACTGAGATCCATATATTGTTGCATGCAACTTCATCTCTAATTTTCTGCATAACAATGTTGAAGTTGCAGTCAACATAATTTTTCCGAAATGATGACTCGTTTGGTATATGTTGCTTTGTGTATTTCTCTAAAAAATCTCTGAGAGATTTGTTTTCCAATTTCCACAGTGGAAGTCCAGCATCAATGAATGCCTTGCACAGATCACTTGAAAACTCAGAATTGCAACTGGAGCCAGCAGTAAATGTAGTGAGGCAACAAGCTTGCGTATTTCTCACCTCCAGTTTCTCTGCCGCTTACTTGTGTTTAGCTGTCTGTACACGCTGGGAGACAAAATGTTTCTTATAATGATTTATTGCTTTCTCACATGCTTTGCAAAACAGGACACTTTTGTCTGTAAAGAATATATCACTCCCATACTCTCTCACCAAATTGTTCAGTTTCTTACAAGGCATTGACTTGACTTTAGGCATTTCAAAGTTTGCAGGGGTAGAGCTTGGAGAAGACTGAACCAGCGGCACAAACGAATGAACGACCGACTGTGGCACCCTTGGTTTTGCCCCGATGAACTAACTGACGGGCATCGACGCTAGCCATTTGCCTGTTAAATTAGCCCATCATACCTTGTCATATTTTTTTTGTTTCTGTAATATATTTTATTCGAAAACATTTTCATGTAAGTTATTAATACAGTAACTATGTTAACATGTTAATAACGTATTGTTAATGTGTTAACTTAGAAAATGTCGTTGTAATCAGGTACAGTACAACTAGAGAAAATAGCATGACCTTTTAGCAAAGGCAAAAAAGGCTTATTTAGGCACTCAGTCGTGAAAAAGGCATTATCTTGTTGAAATCATCAAAAAAGACATTAAAAGGCGCTTCTGGCATTTATGGCAAATTCCGGGATATAGTAATGAGAAACAGGAATATTATTCCTTTAATGATCTGTTTATTTCTGTTGCTAAGCTGTGATGGTGAGGTATATACAGTATTAAGATTATAATGACTTTAGTTGATGGAGTGGAATTAATTATTTGTGGGAAGATGTCCACAGGCATGGTGAGTGAAGTTGTACTACACCAGTAGGCGTGGAATGAGACGGTGAATGTGTCTTTGTACAGAAGTCAAGGTGGCCAAGAAAGTACAAAATATATTTTGGAATAAGTCTATTGAGTATTGTGCAAAAAATAAATTGAGAAAGGTAAGGAAGATATCAGAATACGTGGTGAGTGAGAAAGTGCAGTTTTAAAGAGTGATAGGGGATGTATTGATTTGATATGTGCAGTAAGGCAGATAAAAGAGGAATATATGTAACATTTATGGATATCAGGTGTTTGACAAGGTGAGAAGAGAAGGATTGCAAATGGTCAAACATATGTCCAGTATAGTGTAGACAGAAGATTGTTGAATGCTGCAGAGAGATTTTTGATAACAGTGAATCATGTGTAAGGACACCAGTAGATGTATTTCTGAGTAAGTTCTTCAGTATCATTTTTGGAGTGAGGCAAGGGTATGTGATACTGTATCCTCATGGCAGTACGGGGTACTGTGATATACAGTAATATAATATGTTATAGTATTGTGTATAATATCAGTAATGTCACATAATTCAGTACCAGGCTCTGGTACGAGGTGTGACAAAAAAGAAACTGGACTTTGGCTGCTAATCACACAGTTCAGCAGCCACACAGTAATTAAGTACATCATAGTGTAGTGTTGCCCAACATCTCAGCACTGTATGAGAAAAGCAGAACTTCAATTAACCTATTGTCTTTCTTTTTAAAGGTGGTTTTTTTAGCTCCTGTCAAGTGCCCTCTGTCACAGAATGAGCCTTGAGCAAAGGATTAACATCAAGTTCTTGGCTAACTTGGGAAAAACTACAGCAGAAACCCTTGCCATGCTGAAGGTTGTGTACGAAGTGGAAACAATATCCCATACACATGTCTGTGAGTAGCACAAGAGGTTCAAGATGGGGCAGGGTGATATGAAGGATGACCCAAAACCAGGATGTCCCTCAACAGCAAGAAATGATGCCAACATCCAGAAGGTCAAGGAACTGGTGCAGAGTGATTGCAGACTGGTTATCAGAATGATGGCTGAGCAAGTGGGATTGAATAGGGAATCAGTGAGGTCCATCTTATTGGAAGATTTGGGTATGCTGAAGCTTTGTGCGAAGTTAGTGCCCAAACTGCTCTCTGAGGACCAAAAGACCCGCCGTGTGAATGTGTCACAGGACATTTTGGAGCAGCTGGAGGGCAACCCAGAGTTCCTGGATAACATCATCACTGGAGATGAGACCTGGGTCTTTCAGTACAACCCCAACACATCCTTCAGCATGGCAAGGGTTTCCTTTGGAGTTTTCCCCAAGTTAGCCTAGAACTTGATGTTAATTCTTTGCTCAAGGCTCATTCTGTGACAGAGGGCACTTGACAGGAGAAAAGAAAGATACAGTAATAGGTTAATTGAAGTGCTGCTTTTCTCATACAGTGCTGAGATGTTGGGCAACACTATGATGTACTTCATTTTTGTGTGGCTGCTGAATTGTGTGATTAGCAGCCAAAGTCCAGCTTCTTTTTTGTCACACCTCGTATACTGTATAATAAGTATAGCCTCATAAAAAAATATTGGTCCCTTTCTTCATTAATACAATGTGGCACAGTGGATGAAGGCCTCTGACAAGTAATTATTGTGTATACACCTGCTGTCCTAGTATGGGAAGGTTGCCAGTTGTCACTTTGACACATATAGTAATATGATCCATCTTTTTGTTGGTATGCCTTTAGTTGCATGCTGTCTTGTGTTCAATTACATAAACAAACTTCGGGTCCAGGGGATGGTCGATACTCTTTTGAGAGACTACATTGACATCTCATCTCATATAAATATATGTATATTTTTGTATACCAGTATATCACACATACACACACACACAAAACATAAAATTTCAGTTTCAGGTCATGGTAAATGAAGTAATCAACGAGACTTGAAAATTAGTAGATATGGAGGGATTCAAAATTATCTGGATAAGGAGAGATGCAAACGAGGAAGAGAGAGCTAAAATAAAGGAACTCGTTAAGGACGCTAAGGAAAAAAATGACCAGAGAACTTGTGGAAGAGAAGACAGAGTTCCGTTGGAGAGTTACGGAGCAGAAATTGAGGAAGTAGTGGTGAGAAGCAGAGAGAAGGACAGAATAAAAAACAATGCAAAAGGATTGAAAGTGGCATTTGCTAATGTAGATGGTTTAATCTCAGCAGGGCTAGAAACAGATGATATCTTGAGAATAAATGAGCCAGACATTATGTGCTTCGTAGAGACCAAGCTAAGAGAATTTTGAAATCCAAATGGGAGATGGGAAATTCAGACTATGGAGAAGAGATAGAAAAGAAAAAATGGGAGGAGGAGTGATGATAGCAGTGAAAAACAGCCTAAATGTGGATTGTAGGGAACTGGGAGAAGGTCTGGCTGAAGTGATAGATATGATACTAGAAACCAGAAGGAAAGGCAAGAGAGACATCACAGTAGCATATGTCCACCCCAAGACAAGGGCATGGAATGAGGAATAATATCAAAATGATATTGTTGGACATTGTTAGATACCTACATAAAGTGACTGAGAAAAGCAACAACATAATCCTGATGGCTGACTTTAATTGTAAAGAGGTAAACTGGGAGGAGTGGGACTCAGTGAGTAGTGAAGATTTGTGGGGCAGTAAACTGTTAAATATAGCAGTGGATAATGTAATGACCCAGCGAGTCAAAGAAGAGACAAGATTTAATGACACACCAGCAAGACTAGATTTAATTCTAACCAAAGAACTTGATGCAATTGAATCTCTGAAATATCTGTGTCCAATAGGAAGAAGTGATCATGTAGTGAACTAGTGATAGAGTTCCAAATGGTAGAAGGAATTGGGCAGATAAGAGATGAGCTATACAGGAATGGAAGCTACAACTATGGGAAAGCAAACATTACAGAATTGAGAAACTTTTTGAAGAAGCGGATTGGCGAGAATTCAGGGAAACAAGAGAGATACAGAAAAAGTGGGATATCTTTCTAGACTTCTACAATACGGTTGTTGAAAAGTATGCTCCAAAAGTTAATGGGAAAGAGAACTGGAGAAATGACAGGTTCAACAAAAGGTGTATGATAGCAAAAAAAAGAAAGGGATAAGGCATGGAAGAAATCGAGAAAGAGAGGTAATGATAGAACAAAGGAAGAATATAAAAGAACTAGAAATGAATATACAAGAATACGTAGAGAGGAAGCAACTTTGAAAAAGGTATAATTGACAAATATAAGGAAGAACCTAAATTACTTTACAGGTTTGTTATTGGCAGATTGAAACAAAAGGAAGGAATCAATAAGCTGGAAGTAGAAGGAAATGTCTATAACGATGTTGCTATGCAAGCTGAAATAATGAACAAATGCTTCCTATCAGTCTTCACAAGAGTAAGTGATTTTGGGAGTAGGAGGGAGTGACTAGAAATGTAGTGTTAAAAGAAGTAAAAGTTGAAGTGCAAGACATGTACAAATTACTAGAAACTCAAGATTTCTGGCCCAAGAACCAGACGGTATCTCTAATTGGATACTAAAGCAATGCAGAGAACAGCTGGTGGATAAGATTCACAGTTTGTGTGTTCTCTGGAAGAAGAGAAAGTGCCTTGGGAGTGGAAGAGGGCTAGTGTGGTACCAGTTGTTAAAGGGAGGCAACAAAGAAGAACCCTTAAATTATAGACCAGTGTCCCTGACCAGCATGGTTGCAATATTGTGCGAGAGAATCCTGAAAGACAGATGGATAAAATATCTGAAGGAGATGTACATTTTGGCAGCAAGTCAGTTTGGATTCAGAAGTGAAAGGTTGTGTGTTTCCAGCTTGTTGAGCTTCTACTCAAAGGCAGTTGATGTGCTACAGGAGAGAGATAGTTGGGTGGATTGTGTGTATTTAGATTTGGAGAAAGCCTTTGACAGGGTACCCCACAAATGACTAATGTGGAAATTATAACACATAGGAGGACTGAAGGGGAACCTCTTGGAGTGGATGAGAGATTTCTTGAGAGACAGGCAAATGAGGACTATAATGAAAGACAGGATGTCTGGATGGAGGGAAGTAACAAATGGAGTCCCACAGGGCTCGGTGTTTGTGCCCGTAATGTTCCTGATTTACGTAAGCGACGTGGTAGCTGGAACAGTTATGCAAGTCTGTTTGTAGATGATGCAAAGATCTTGAGGAGAGTAGAAGTTTAAGAAGACTGTAAAATGCTGCAGGAGGGCCTGGATAGGATTCATGATTGGTACTGGATGTGGGAGATGAAATTGAACACAAAAAAAAAGTTGAATATTGGAAATGGGTTAAAGTACCAAGTGACCATCACTGAATTATTTAATGGGTAACGAACCAATCACAAAAGCGAGAGAAGAGAAGGATTTGGGAGTGATGGTCCAGGATAACTGGTCACCTGAAAAACACATTAGAGAGACATATAATATCTTGACTAACATAAGGGTAGCATTTCATTATATGGATGAGGAGATGATGAAAAAACTGATAGTGGCCATGATTCACTCCAGGTTGGAATATACAGCAGTAGTGTGCTCCTTACATAAAAAGAAAGATTTAAACATGATTGAGTGAATACAAAGAACAACAACCAAAATAGCCCCTAGCCTGGCAGATCTGTCATATGGGGAAAGGCAGGAAAAGCTAGATGTGCCTTCCTTAGAAGAAGGAGAGAGAGTGGCAACATGATTGCAGTGTTCAGGGCCAGGATGGGAGTAGAGAAAATTGACAGAGAAGATCTGTTTGTATGGGATGGGAGAGTAACAAGAGGGCACAGAGTGAACCTGAAAAGCCAAGTTGCTTGAAGGATATCAAGAAATATAGTCTTCCATATAGATGCATAGACCTGTGGAATAGCCTGGACAAAGAGACTGTCCAGTCTAAAGACTTAGACGAGTTCAAAGCAAAATTTGATTTATTGAGAAACAGATGGGACCCCATGAGTGTAGCTTGTTTCCTGTATATCACAACTAAGTAAATACAACTAGGCAACTAGGTAAGTACACACACACACACACAGGTCGCAGAGGGAGAGAGACGGAGCTGCTCCTGGATCGAGGGGAAATAATCGCAGAACTAGCAGTGAAAAGGAGATAGCCTATTGTGATTATGTGGTTGAATGCGTGAGTGGTGGTCCCGTCGGATATTAGTTAAAAAAAACGCAAGTTTCGGCCCTAAAAATACAAGACAAAGTGAAAAAGAAAGTTTCCATATGGTTGCATCATGGCGGAGAGAGACGGAAGATTGTTTACAACTGGCGAGGGGGAATTTGCGGGCTTCTCCGAGCTAAATGTAGGCAAAGGAAGTGATAAGCTGCAACAAACAAGAGTAGCAGGTGTAGAGAAAACGGCGGAGAGGAATGTCCAGGAGTTAAAAAAGGTATGGGAAGTAATTAAGCAGCTGCAGGAACGGACCATAGAGCAAGAGAGAGAGATCAAAGTCCTACAGAATAGACTGGAAAAAGTTACCACACGTAGTGAGGAACAAGAAAAAGAAGTTACAGAATTAAAGGCGAATAACGAATCCGCATCAAATGAAATAAAACAGCTGAAGAGGGAGAATAAGAGGTTGGAAGAAGAAAGGGACAGAATAAAAAGTAAACTAGATGAATACGAATCAAAATCGAGGAGGCAAGATGAGCATATTCAGGAAATTAAGGAGCAACATAAGGGGTGGAAGAAAATACAGGAGGAAGGAAATGTAAATTTGAAGGAAATCATAGAACAACAAAGTAAGGAAAAAGTGGAGAAGGAAGTGGTTAGAGTACTAAGAAGTAGAGAATCTTTGGTCAGGGATGTAGCAGACAAGAAAAAATGTGTGATAATCTCAGGAATAAAAGAAAAACGAATGACAGTAAGATCCGAAAGAGAGAGAGAGGAACTGAGCAAGGCTAAAGAAATAATAGCAGTGGTTATGGAAGGAAACAATGAAGCCCAAGAAGAGATTGAAGAAGTGTTTAGGTTAGGAAAGTACGAGGATGGTGGGGCAAGGCCCTTGAAAGTAAAGTTTAAGTCCCAAGTAATAGTGAATGAAATCATAAGTAGAACGTGGAAATTGTCAGAGAAAGAGGGGTTTAAAAATGTTTGGATTAGGAGAGATGCAAATGAAGAGGAAAGAGCTAAATTAAAGGAGTTAGTAAAGGAAGCAAAGATAAAAAACGAACAACGAACGGAGAAAGAGAAGACAGAGTTCTATTGGAGAGTTATGGACCAGAAATTGAGAAAGTGGTACCGACGGAAGGAAAGAGAGACGAGAGAATAAAAAACGATGAAAAAAGTTTGAAAGTGGCGTACACAAACATTGATGGACTAATATCGGCAAGGTTAGAAATCAATGATTTTTTGAGGGCACACGAGCCTGATGTTATGTGCTTTGTAGAGACTAAATTGAAAGAAGATATTGATATTCATATGGGAGGTGGGAAATACAAATTATGGAGAAGAGACAGAAAAGAAAAAA
>JAGKTI010008020.1:0-34910 GCA_018397915.1 Birgus latro | reverse complement strand
GATGAGGCTATGGCACACCTAATGTCTGATTTGGCTCGTATCTCTGACTGGGGTAAAAATAATCTTGTTATTTTCAATGCATCAAAAACTCAGTTTTTACACTTATCAACCCGACAAAATCTTCCTCAGGATTACCCACTAATGTTTAATAATGAACAGTTATGTCCTGCATCATCCTTGAACATGCTTGGGGTTTCATTCTCTCGGGATTTGTCTTGGAAAGAACATATTACATCTCTTGTGAAATCTGCTTCCAAGAGATTAGGTGTGCTAAGCCGATTCCGTACTTTCTTTACCCCTGCACAGTTGTTGACCTTGTACACGGGTTTTATTCGCCCGTGTATGGAGTACAACTCTCATGTGTGGGGAGGCTCCCCACATGCAGCTCTTCTCAATAGGGTGGAGTCAAAGGCTTTTCGTCTCATTAACTCTCCTCCTCTTACTGATTCCCTTCAACCTTTGTCTCTTCACTGCACTGTTGCATCTTTCTCTCTCTTCTATCGCTACTTCAACAGTCACTGTTCCTCTGAACTGTCTGCTTGCATCCCTCCACCTCTACGACGGGCATGTAGTACCCGTCTAGCAACAAACTCTCATCCCTTTTCTGTCCAACTCTCTAATGCAAGAGTTAATCATTACTCCCAGTCTTTCATTTATGCAACTGGTCAACTCTGGAACTGTCTTTCTCTGTCTGTATTTCCTACTTCCTATGATCTCCAGTCTTTCAAACGCAGTGTGTCCAGGCATCTCGAATTGAACGGATCTTGAATTTGGCTCTCTTTTGTATTGTTTTTGCTTTTTCTTGGATGGAACAGTATGCAGGCCTGTGGCCTCTGGTTCCTTCTTCCTTGCATAAAAAAAAAAAGACATACGTAATTAACCTACGGTACTACCAGTACCTTATATTACCATATTTTCTTATTTACTGATGGATCCTCTTCCTACGTGAAAAAGCATTTCTGTACACCTTTTCAAGGTCACTGAATCAATTCCAAGACAGGTATAAATTTCTTGTAATATGTAACAGGTTATCCTAAAGAAGCTATTACACAGGGACACTGTGTGCTGAGTTCAGAAGAGAATGGACGTCCAAAAATAGTATTCCCTATCACACGGTGTGTTTTGACAATGCCGCCTTCATCCTTATCAAGTTCATCCCACTTGGCTGGCCACAATGAAGTCGCTTGTCCCGACTCCCTTGTGACGAGGTGTTTACAGTATTAACAACAGTAATGGATGTGAACCAGCTAATGATTTTTGCAATGGGTCTTGCAGTCCTCATCCTGCAAGAAGAGGAAGAAGCCTCTGCTAGAAAACAAAGGAGAAGGAAGACAATGGGGTGTTCAAGAAAGCAGGCAATGCAAGCTACTTGGCCAAAACTAGGGAAAGCTCTGTAGAAAAGAAAACTACAGAGTTTTGGACAGCGACAGTGAGTGTGGAAGTCCACACATGGGTTTTGTGGCATTCCATGCTTAGTTGTCCTCAACACTCATGCAGCAGCAAATCTGGACATCCATAAGTCCCTGTGTGATGGTAGTTTGAGTCTCCTTGAAGATTAAGTTACCCAAAAACAATAGGACACCCCCAAAATAAGTGGATTAATTATGGTATGGGCTCAGGCTTACTATTGGATACTATAGAAAAGCGCTAAAAATCTACAATAGCCACTGGAAGTTCTGCAGCTCAACATGCATAAAAATTTACTGTAAACATACGTTATACTTTTAAGAGTGGAAGCATCTTACAAATCAGTTCTTCTTCTTCGTAATAGTATGTTAGATTTTCCCTGATTATTTCTGGGGTAGTAAATAAACGTTTCTCAGTTAATCTGTTACCCATTGTTTTAAGCTGTTGCTCTGTGACAACTCTTGTTTGATTTGTCAGCGTAACAGTGAAAGGGAGCGTCCTAACCTAAATGTTTAACGACCTTAACCTAACCTAGCTTAACTCGTTCATTCATTTGTTTCTGAAGGTTCCAACATGCTTGAATGCATCGGCCTTGGTCACCTAATGGCAGCTATCCATGCTGCTCAATCTCTGGCAGCTTCCCTATTCAGTCCCTTATCCCTGAGGTTACATTCACCCCATCCCAAGTCTTTTTCGATCTACCTCTAGCAACCCTACCCCAAACATTAAGACTTCTCACTTTCTGCACCCAGTTATCATCCCCCATCCATCCTCTCCACATGCCTAAACCATCTCAATCTACCTCTCATCACAACACCAACACGCTCCAATCCAATCCTATCCCTCAACTCTTCCATTGTAAACCTAGCCCTCCATGCCTCACACTCAGGGACATACTGCACATCCACCCAATCGCCATTTCTGTACGTTTGAGTCAGCGAATATCCTCTTCCTTTATTGCCCAAGTCTCACTGACATACATCATTAAACTCCTAACACATGCTGCATACAAAGATCCCTTAGCATGGAGGGAGAGCCAATTCAATGTCAGGAGAGGCCACAGCTCCCTGAATTTCCAACCATTCCTCACTCTAGCCACAGAGCTAGCACCAGCCCCACCTCCAGCACATGTCTCCCAAATAACAGAACTCTTCCAAACACTCAAGAGACTCACCAGCAAGTTTAATCCTTTCATGTCTGACAATCTCCACCTGCTCTCCCCGACACAACACACACATGAAATCAGCATTATCTCGCAGTCTACCTCTAATACCACTACATCTCTTATGCACCCACTTATCTTAGACACAAGAAAGATGGAATTACTTCCCACACCCTTGTGACAAATCACACATGGCCACTCTCCCTCTTCTTTGACAGTACTGGGACCAGCCCTAGATACCATTACTTTTGTTTTACCTGCATTTACTCTTAAGCCCTTGTGCCCCATGCAATCTCTCCACTTCCTGAATCTTTCCTCCACCTCCCTTTCATTCTCTGCAAACAACACCAATCATCAGCATATAACATATTCGACGGGAGTCCATTTCTGAAGTCCCGTGAGAGAGCTTCATGTACCATGATAAACTCCTGGTGCACACCAACATTCATGGAAAACGCATCACTCAAATTTCCATTCACCTTTACCTGGGTGCGAGCACCCACATATATGGCCATTACCACCCTAACGGGCCACTCCTTGATCCCAAGCTTTCTCATTGACCACGTCACCACCTCTCTGGGAACTCTGTCAAAGGCCTTCTCCAAATCAATAATAGCAAAGTACAGTTCCCTTCTCTTTCCTGTATATTTTTCCTGAAGCTGCTGAACAATGAATAAGGCCTCTGTCTGGCATAAACCTAAAAATCACTCCTTCTCTAATCATACCTTCTAGAACTCTCTCTACTACCTTCATTTCTGGTTTAAATGCTTTATGCCTCTATAATTTCCTCTTTCCAGGGCAGTATCCTTCCCCTTCTACACATTTACAATTACAGTACACTCTTCAGCCAATCATCTGGGACAACACATTCATTTACAATTGTATTTATCAGGTGTGTGACTAACTTCAATCCTATATCTCCTGAGGTTTTCAACATTTCAGTGGTCAACTCAGACACACCCACTGCCCTCCCCACCTGCATCCTGCCTACTGTTCCACTCACAGTAGCAGCATCAAAGGCCAAGGGCCAAACACTGGATCTGCTGGCTCCAAACCTTCTCTGTCCCAGTCAATCTCCTCATTGAATAACCAGCTGTAATGCTCTCTCCATGCATCTTTAATATCCTCACTGTTCACCACTACCCTTCCTCCATCATTCTTCACACGCTGCTCACCTATGATATCTCGATTCTCCCTCTTCATCTGACCTGTCACATTAAATATCATATTCTTCCTTTCCACACAATTTAGGTCATCAAGTAAAGGTATCTGTGACTCACTCTTCACCTTGTAAACCTCTTTTCTAGCCCAATGCTTGCCAGCCAAGTATTCCTCTTTGTTACCACTCTTCTTCCATTCCCGGAAAAGCCTTTTCTCCCTAACTGCAGCTTCTATATCCTCACACCACCACCAAGTTACTTAATGTCTTGGTGGGCCTCTTGTCCATCCACATACTGAATCAGCAACTCTCAAGAGGTTGTTCTTGAGGATTCTGTACTGTTCATTAACACTTCTGCCAATGTCTCGCTGTTCAGTCACAATTCTCCTCATCTCACTATAGAAGGCATCCCTTACTGCTTGGTTTTTCAACTTCCATATCTTCCTCCTAGGTGCATAGGTCATTTTCATCACCCACTCCTTAAGCACAATGTCACACATCACTAGCTTGTGTTGCTGCACAAACCCCTCGCTCCCTATAACTTTAACATCCCTCATTAACCTCCTATCAGCCCTCCTGTCCAGGAAATAGTGTATCTGGCTGATATTTCCCCCAGACTCATATGTAATTAATCTACTTTCTCTCTTCCTAACTGTACCTGATAATTTAACCTAACCTAACCTAAGCCCATTTGGAAAGTTGGGAAACAAACTCAGCCTTTGAGTACGGTACGCTGAGTAAGAGTCTTCCATTATGCCAGAAACAAACGATCAGAGGTATAGCTTACGGAACGTAATGATAATAATGGGGGAAATTTTTCAGCAGGAAAGGGGTAAATATGATTTGGAGCAGATGGGGAAGGTGGAAGGTGTGTGCAAAATATTCACAGCAGTCTGTGCAGCATGTGAGGTGGTGTGTGGGGTGAAGAGAATTATGGTGGAACAGTATGAAGGAACAGTATGGTGGAACGAAAAGGTGAGACAAGCTGTGGCACAAAAGAAGAAAGCATCTAGTATGTGGATGGGATGCAGGGGTGTACAGGAAGTGAAAAAGGAAGAAAGAGTTATATGTAGAGAGGAAGAGAGAGGTGAAAAGATTACTAAGAAGGAGTAACAAGAGAGTGGATGAGGAATTTGGAAGGAATCTGAGTGTAAAGTGGAGGGAATGTAAGAAAATGTTCTGGAAAGAGGTAAAGAGGGTGAGACGGTGTCAAAGTGCTTAGTCGAGGAGTGAAAGGTAAAAATGGTAGTTTGCTACTGGAGAAGGGAGAAAAAGTGAGCAAATGGAGAGAACACTTTCAGGAACTTACACAAAGAATGAAAGCAATACGAGTATATGCGGCTAGGGAATGACTGGGAGAAGGAGGGAGATGAGAAGTGAGGAAGAAGAAATCAGTAGGCTGGAAGCAATGGGGGCAATGGTCAAAATGGGGAAAGCCCCAGGAAACAATGGAGTGAGTGGTGAAATGCTGAAGCACAGAAGAGACAGTGCTGGTAGGAGAATGGATATGGAAGATGTACAGGTTGGCCTGGGAGGAAGGTAGAGTCCCGGAGGACTGGGAGTCAGGTATAATTATTCCCCTGTACAAAGGAAAAGGGGAAAAAAAATTATGTGGTAATCATAAGGGCATTTGTTTTCTTTGTGTAATAAGAAATGTATTTGGTAGGATGCTTACTGACAGAGTTAGGGAAATAACAGAGGAATTATATAGTTGGGGAAGTACAGGGAGGTCTTGGGAAGGGAAGAGGTTGCATATACGCTGGTCCCTCATGTTTAGAGATTTAATTTCCGGTAGTCTGGCGAAACCATTGCTAAATGCAGAGTGTACTTTATATGGGGAAAAATATCAATTAGTCTGCGCCCATCCTCCAAGTCACCCTTTTGACTCCTGATTTCCTACTAAGTGCTGAAAATGAAACACAGTGTATTAGCAATACATTATATAGATACAGTACTGTATGGTTATACATCTACTCACCAGCGAAAAACGCCAAATGCTCGGCACTGTGAGAGAGAAAAAAAGCACCCAAGGTTGCTCACAACAATGATAACAATGGCGGTCTGGTGGCAGACAGGCAAGGCATTTCACGCCCCACATTGCTAAACGCATAAGACAAATTGCTAAATACGCGGGATTGGTCCCTTTTCTAACCTATCGCTAAATGCAAAAATCACTAACTTCAAACATGCTAAACGCGAAGGACCACTGTATCCGATAATGGTATTCATTCTTATGTCTTTCTCACAGTTTCTCACAATAGATCTCCTGGAAGAGGCCCAACTAGGCCTGTACATCCAGCTCTGAACTTTCAGCTGAATATGTGGTGGCAGAGGCAGAACTAACAATCTTATTATACTTAATTTTGGCTTTATGATTAAACTTTAACTCTTGATCACTCCAAGCCTTCTCCAAATTAATCTCAAATTTCCTTACAGATTCTGATTCTATCACATACTGGGGCAGTTCATTCCAATTATCCACACCTCTATAACAAAATGAGTTTTTTTCTTTTTCCTAATCTTGCTCGTTCCTTGAAGATTTTCTTGGGATGCCCTCTTGTTCTCGAATCCTCGGACAAAGACACCTTTACATACATCCTGATCGTAGACCCTGACAGTATCTTATACGTCTCTATCATATCAACTCTTACTCTTCTTTATGCTTGTGTTGGTAATCCCAGTTTCTTTAGCCGTTCCTCATAACTCAGGTTTCTCAGTGTAGGTACCAACTTGCTTGCTCTTCTTTGTACATTTTCTACAGCCTCTAAATCTTTAACTAAATATGGAGACTACACCTGATTTGCGTACTCCAAATGGGGCCTGACTAGTGCAACATATTGAGACTTAAATATTTCTTCGTCCAGAGATACAAACGTCCTCCTTATTGGTCCCACTATTCTATTGGCTTTATTTATCTTCTCTGCGAGGTGTCCTGAAAAATCTAGCTTACTGTCATTACCACACCAGTATCTTTCTCAGAGTTGACTTCACTCATTTTCCCACACATGCAATATCCCTCGTCTCCTGTATCACATATACAAGTATTTACATTTTTGGGGATGGAATAACAGCAGCCATTTCTCAAACCATTCCTTCATGCAGTCGATGTCCTCTTGCAGCAACTTCACATCTTGCTGGTTCCGTATCCACCTATACACTTTGGTATCGTCTGCATAAAGGTACATTTTACTCCCATTTTTTAGGGCTTCAGGAAGATCATTAATGTACAGAACAAACAATAATGGTCCAACACCGACCCCTGAGGAACTCCACTTTTCACTGCATGCCCTTCGGACTTTTGGCCATTAAAAATTACATATTGCTTTCTGGATCTTAAGAAGGCCTCTACCCACTGTAAACTCTTCTCCCCAGTGTTGAAACTCCTGAGTTTTTCTAACAATCTTTTGTGTGGCACTTTATCAAAGGCCTTCATAAAATCAAAGTATAACACATCCACTGCATCTCCCTCCTCTAATGTTTGAGTCCAATCATCTATCACCTTTATGAGTTGAAGAACTGTAGAGTGTCCTGGTAAAAATCCAAATTGCTTCCTACTGAATAGCAAATTTGATTTCATGTGCTCCATAAGTCCTTCCCTTATCCATCAGTTTATAAACCACACTTGTAAGGCTTACTGGTCTGTAATTCTCGGGGTCGCAGCGATGTCCCTGCTTGAAGATGGAGGTTATGTGCGCTATTTTCCAGTCCAACGGTAATTCACCATTTTTGAAGGAATGCTTAAATAATATTTGTAAGGGTTCTGCGAGCTGCTCCTCTGCCTCCTTTATTATCCTTGGATATAATCCATCTGGTCCAGGTGATTTGTTCCTTTTCAAATTTTTTATAGCTCTTTTTATTTTGGTGATAGAGAAGTCAGTGTCAGTAAGTGTAGGTACTTGCTTAACTGGAATACTGGGAACTTCCCCCACTGGTTCTTCTGTAAATACAGTACTTCACTAAAATATCGTGCTAATATATCTGCCTTTTCTCTGTCTGTTGATGTCTTGGCTGTCTTGTCGTTATTCATGTAGAGATCTGGTATTCCTTGTCTTCTTATTAACTTTTCTTGGATGTACTTCCAAAATATCTTTTGGGTTCTCTTTAATGTTTCGTGCAATAATGCGTTCGTGTTTTTTTAAACTCTTTCCTTGTTTTATACCTTACTTGATTATTGATTCTTCCATATTCTATGTTCACCTCTTTGTATTCTGTATCATTAGCATCTTTTTATGCTTCCAACTGTTATAATCTTGCTCAAAGATGTTTTTTTCGTTTTATTTTTGACCAAAGTTTCCGATTTAATAGCTAATCCTTGTTAGTTCTTTTCCTCATCATAGATTTATATTTGAATTCTTTTACTGGAACACATTCTCTTATCACTTTCTCAAGTTTAGTTCTGAATCTCTTCCACAGTTCTTCTACAACACCCTCACCCATATGTTCCTTCCAGTTGATATTTACTTTGTGCCTCAATAAAACACCCTCACCCATATGTTCCTTCCAGTTGATATTTACTTTGTGCCTCAATAATTCATAATCTGCTCTTTCATACATATAAATTTTCTTTTTACTGGTCATCTCAATTTCTAACCCACAGGTGAAGGATATGCACGTGTGGTCACTTCGCCCGATGGGACTCTCTACCTTTATGTCCTCTACAATCTCTTCTCCACTACTAAATACCAGATCAATAACATTACCTCTCGAATCTCCTCTGTGTCCTGTAATTTCCTTGATATGCTGCGTCAAAAAGCAGTCCCTCACCATCTCAATAAATTTATATTCCATACTGTTTATTCCATATGTTGTGGTACAGTTTTCCCAAATGATATTAGGCAAATTGAAGTCTCCAAGTACAGTAATATCTTGTGTCTCACCGATTTGTTGTTTATCTCTTGCATTAATTTCTGTAGTTTATCATTATCCGTCACGTCACTGCTGGGACTTCTGTATAGTGCAGCAATTAATATTTCCTTCATCGCAGTTTTCACCTTGACACACAAATATTCGCAATACTGTTGTTCCATACTTATCTCACAAAAAGAGATGTCTTTTCTAACATATACAAGTAAACCTCTCCCCTCATCTGTCTCACAAACGTTCTTCTCAATCATTTCGTATCCATCAATACTATGCTCAACTATCATTCCCCCAAATCTATAATTCCTGGACCTAATTTCTAGAAAGGCAATAATATATGATTATACAATATATTCCTGTAGTCTAGTTTTCAATTCTCTAAGTCCGTCTGGTGTTAACACATCCACATTGCTAAACATAACACTAAATTTATCTTCATTATTTACATGTTTACTTCCACTGGGTGGTCCTCTCATGTTTTTGATACTGGGTTCTACATTTCGTCCTGTTGGGCTATGATTCTTGTTCCTCCCTCCCTGCTGTCTTGCCTCATGGCCTCTCTGACAATCTTCACTTCCCCTTCCTCTGTGTCCCCCACCTTGGTCCTTGTTGTGTCCTCTTTTTGGTTCCTCCTCCTTATCCGCACCATATGTCTGTCCCATGGTAGTTTCCCGAATCGATTTCTTTTTGACTTGCCTTTCTTTAGCTTCCTCCCTAAGTTCCTTGTCCTTTTGTCTCTCCTCCCTGTTCATATCTTGTGAGAGAATTACTTTCCTCAATATCTCATAATGTTCACTTTCTGAGTCCATTAATTTGTAGGCATTTTTAATCAATTTGTCCTTTATTCCTTCACGAAGGGTTACCATTAATGGCCTTCCCTTTGTCTTGGAATTCCCTGCATCTTTATTTGACTCATATTTCCCCACTCTTTTCATGTCCATTATGTCATCATCATACATTTCCACTCCAGTTACTGCACCTACTTCCTGCACTATCATTTTATCTTGTTCATATTTTTCTAATCGAAGACTGAGATCTGCATCTCTACTTATTTGCTCAGGCATACCATAAATCACTAAATTGTTTCTCCTTTCCATCCAATTCTGCACTTGCATTGCAGTTTTCTTTACAATGTCCTCCTTTATGACCTGCCTGTCCTGGACATTCTGTTGATGAATTTGCTGAACCTCTTTCTGAAGGGCATCCCTGTAGGAATCTAGATTATGTTTATCTGTGCCAATTTTTTCCCTCACCACAGCTATTTCACTATTCATTTTGCTTTTCACATCTGCTACCTCACTACTTATTTTCTCATACTTTTCTTCAAAATCCTTCTCTAAAGTATTCAACCTTACCTCCATCTCATCCTGCCTTTTGGAGAGTTTTGTCACATGAGAGACAATTTTTCCTGACACTACATTACACTTGTCAGAGTACCAGTGTAGATTTTCCACATCATGACTCATTAAAAACTTGTAGAACAAGTGAAGATTTTCCACATCATGACTCATTAAAAACTTGTAGACCTCCTTCTGAACCTTTTCACAATCAATATGATGCAACATTGCACATAAATTACACAACAAGGCATCATCCTTGCACTTACATTTCCTCTGCATGTGCCGCAGTTATAGATTTTTGTAGATTGTTTACCTTTTGAGGCTGTCTTTGGTGGAAAAGTTTTTAGAGAAGGGAAAGATGTATGCGACCATCATGGATCTGGAGAAAGCATATGACAGGGTGGATCGGCAAGAACGTGGAAAATATTAAGATTATATGGAGTACATGGGAAGTTGCTGAATGCTGTGAAGAGTATGTATGGGGGTGCTAAGGCTGCAGTGCATGTGGATAGTGAACTCAGTGAATTTTTCTATTTGAATGTTGGACTGAAACAGGGATGTGTCATGTCTCCATGGTCATTCAATCTGTATATAGAAGAAGTTATAAAACAGATACAAGGTAGAGTGGTGGATGTTGGAAGCGGCCCTAATGAGAGAGGGAAGTGTTTGGAAACTCCCTGTCCTGTTGTTTGCAGATGTACTGTAGTGTTAAGTGAAGATGAAAGGAAACTGGAAGGTTTGGTGAATGAATTTGGAAGTGTGTGTAAGAAACGGAATTTAAAGATGAACATAGGGAAAAGTAAACTTATGGTCTTTGAGAGAAATGAAGTCACTGGATGTACAATGAGGCTGGATGATAAGGAAATGGAAAATGTGAGTACATTTAACTGTGCCACCCTGCCCCCATGTACCCTACTTACAGTAGATAGTGTGATGAGTAAGGACGGAATTTGGAATGATGTGCTTGAAAAGGTATACAACAAGGAAGAAAGATTGCTGGTTCTTTGAAAGCAGTGATAAGAAGCAGGGAAGTGAAAAAGTCGCTGCATGACAGTATTACGATGTCAACTCTAACATATGGACATGAAACTTGGACCTTGTTGGAAGGATGCAAGTCAAGAATGAGAGCAGTAGAAATATGTTACAGTATTTGAGTGGATCATGTGGAGGCACATGGGGAGACACAACTGCAGACTGACAAATGAGGAAGCTGAGGTGTGCACTGAAATGGTTTGGACATGCGGAGAGGATGGAGAGCGAGAGACTAACGTGGAGTGTGTATGTGAGGTGGAGAGGGGGGAGGCCAAGGATGAGATGGAGAGATGGGGTAGAGAGGTATAGGAGAGAAGGGGGGTGTGAGCTGGGAGTGGGGCAATAAAATGGTGGGGGACAGGGCGACATGGAGGCAAATTGTTTGTGGCCAACCCTTATGGGATTAAGGCATCTGGCATGACAGATTTATTGAAATGGTAATTTACCAAAGTGAAAAGTGAAAAATACTGAAAACAAACTGAGGAATATGAACTGAATTTATGAGGTCTTCCTGCTGCTTCAGGTAAAGCATACATTTACCAAATTTACCATCTGTTCGTTCAATAATGTCAAAGCCCTTTCTGTAAAATGCAGCTAGAATATGAACCCAAACTTCGCTTCCTTGAAAATGTGCTTTTCAGAATCAAATTACCCGTCTTATTTTACTCCCTAAAACCCTTTCAAGAATATGATATACCTAATTAATTTCATTCTCGCTATCACCACGTGATTTTATTTTGCATGGAAGTGGCCTCTTGTCCTCGACTTTGGGTCATGGAAAAACGTTGAACTCATGTATGGAAACTATAATTAAAAGAGGGTCCAGCTGAGCTTACGTACAATTACTCATATAGCTCTCTATATATGCATAACTGTCAACAGTAGTTCAGTATATAAGGATATTTTCTTACAAACACTTCAACACGGTAGCACTAACCATGATGACGGTAGACCTCTGGATGCCGACAGCTACCACAACACAGCGGTGTAATGTTGTTGTCACTGAAACTTCGACTTGGTTTTTATTTACTTATTTTGCTTCATTTGTCAAAGTAATAAAACTGCATGGCTTGAAAGTGTTTTAGTTAAATTATGCTACATACAAATTCTGAAAACGGTGTTTATGTAAAGGAAAGTTCGTCTCCAAATTTACAGTAGATGCAGGGCGTGCCAAGGTGTATAGTGGGGGGGGGAGACGGTGAAGTCAGCTCGCAGCCATCTTACTCAGTACTTTGCTGTTAGGGTAAACTTTCTAACTCTCATCTCGATTTTTCCCTTCCAAAGGTAACCTTAGGGAGTGTCATGGCTTAGCCTTTCGCCAGGAAGGAGGAGGAGGGGGAGAACTGCTTCTGATCGAAACTGTTGCCTAGAAACCATTACAGAATACTTCTTGGGCTAACCTTATAGTACTTGTTTGATGTGAGCCGCTAGGTTTCATTATTTTTCGCTGCAGAATATTGCATCACAGTTTTGCTGAGTTTATTTCGTTATGATCCCCCTCCAAACTGACCATCATGGGGGACCCATGAAAAAGCAGAGTTTTCTGGCAATACAAAAGTGAGTTGTGACAAAAATGAATGTTAAAAGCTAATGAATAAAAAAGGTCAAAGAAAACTTAAGTTTCAATTTTAACACTGACTCACTCAGCTTAATCTAACCTAACAATTTATCCTAGCCAAATTTTAAATACAGTATCAGTATTTCAACAAGTCATTTCAGACATAAGTTTATAGAAGAAAACTAGCTTGGGATTGCAAAAGATAAATGCTAATTGTGTTCTACAAGGACAGTGGAAAATATTAAGCAAATATGGAGTAAATGGGAAGTTTTTGAATGCCGAGAAAACTATATATGAGGGTTGCAGTGCATGTGAATTTTTCTGTCCGAATGAAACAGAGATATGTCATGTCTCCATGGTTGCTTAGTCTGTATATGGGCGGGGTTATAAAAGAGATACAAGGTAGAGCAGTGGATGTTGCAGCAGCCCTAATGAGAGAGGGCAGCATTTGGAAACTTCCTTTCTTGTTGTTTGTAGATACTGTATTGTTAAGTGGAGACAAGGGGGAATTGCATGGCTTGGTGAATGAGTTTGGGAAAGTGTGTAAGAAACAGAATCTAGAGGTGAACGTAGGGAAGAGTAAAGTTATGGTCTTCGAGAAAAATGAAGTCTAAGTGCTCAGTAAGGTTAGATGATGAGGAAATGGAAAATGTGAGTTCATGCAGTACTTGGGTAATGTGATGAGTAAGGATGGAAGTCTCTAGGATGAAGTGTTTGAAAGGGTACATCAAGGAGGAAAAGTTGCTTGTTCTTTGAAAGAAGTGATAAAAAATTAGGAAGTGAGCATGGAAGTAAAAAAGTCACTGCATTATAGTATTGTGATACCAACTGTAATGTATGGAAGTGAAGATTGGACCTTGTTGGAAGGACACAAGTCAAGAGTGAGTAGTGGAGGTGAGTTATTTGAGTGGAGCATGTGGAGTTACATGGAGAGACAGACTGACAAATATGGAAGTGTAGGAGCATTCTTGTGTGGATGTGGATGTGATAGAAAGCATGAGGAGAAATACACTGAGGTTGTTCAGCCATGTGCAGAGGATGGAGAGCAAGAGACTAACAAGATTATGTGAGTGGGGGAGAGGGAGGGGGAGGCCGAGGGTGAGAGGGAGGGATGGAGTGGAAAGGTATAATGAGAGAGGGGGGTGTGAGCTGGGGGAAGAGCAGCGAAATGGCAAGAGACAGGGCGACGTGGAGGTGATTGGTTTGTGGCCACCCCTTATGGGATTAAGGCATCCGGCAATTGAGAGATAGATGATATTCTACTGTTGTGCATGAGTTGGGTATAATACAAATACATTATACCTGCTTCGTAATCATTAGTTCAGAAGTGCCTGAGGTTCTCCTGTGTCTATCTATTGCCAGAAGCCCCACTCCAGGAAGGAGTTGCCACAAACAGATTGCCTCTAGTCACCCTTTCCTTTGCCACCAAGATAACCTTCTCCAACTCATTTCACCCTCACACTATGTCTCACCCCAGCCATTCATCTTATCCTTGGTCTCCCCCATCTATCCTCTTTCACCTCACTTACTCTCTCCTAGTCAGGCTCTCATTTTTCATTCTTTCCACATGGCCAAACCATCTCAGACTGATTTCTCCTAACAATTTCCAGCACATCCACATTCACGGTAATTGTATAAACATGGGATTTTTTTTATTTTTTTTGCCAACATACACTGTAATTGGTTTGCCTCAGGGTATCTCTTGCCACTGTGACAGAGCCTACCATGTGAAAACTGCTGGGATGCACCCACACCCTTACCCACATACTCCACTTGGACAGAAATATCATGCACTCACCCAGCCACACAATATGGTTCCATGACCTACCTACTGACAGTTGTAGCCTACTCTGCATGCTTGCAAGTGCAGCTGAGACACAGAAGCCTGCCATGCCACATGCTTGTTACTCCCCAGGTAATTCCATGTAGACTGGCTGCACTGCCATTGCATGGCATCTGAAAGGTGGACACAGTTTGCAAAGCTAGCCATACAACAAAGCCATGCAAGCAGTACCCTAAGACCAGTATAAATCAGGTTCCTCAGCACCTGGCTGACAAATTCATGTTCACTTTCACTTCATGGAAATTTCATCACCTCCTTTCCACCAACCAACCTTGTCTGCTTTTCTTTTTTCTGCTTCACCAGTCCCTTGCTCACTTGCCTTACCAGCCTTTCTAATTCCTGTTTCCTGTCCTATCCATGTCCATCCACCTTGCCAGCCTCTATCACATCCACCCTGCCTGTTCTACATCATTCTGCTCCTGTCATCTCTTCCTCTCCCATATCTATCATCTTGTCTATACCATCTATCTTCCACCTGTCTTATTCAACCTCTTAACATTCCCATTAATTTCTGTACCTACCTATCTCTTGTTGTAATAACTGAAATGAAACTGAATAAATTTATCACTGCTCTGGCCGAGATTCGAACTCAGGCCCTCGCGCTTGAATCACGCGCACGTTAACCACTGAGCCAAAGAGAGAATCCCCCTGGTGATTAATTTGGTCAGTTTCGCTCTCCCACATGGTAGCGTAGCATTGGAGGCCACCACCGGGATGTAAGGCTGTCAACACGACATATGGCCCTCATGGCCCTTCCCTCACATCCCACACCGCTGCCAACCAATGTAATAACTGAAATGAAACTGAATAAATTAATCACTGTTCTGGCCGAGATTCGAACTCAGGCCCTCGCGCTTGAATCGCGCGCATGTTAACCACTGAGCCAAAGAGAGGATCCCCACTTTACCTCTGGGCAATGCGGGCTTTTATACACCCCATTACATTGTCAGGCCCACAAGTAGGCCTGTCTGCCCTCCAGTCACACTTCTGATCTTTCTCCATGCCCTCTCTGGCAGGGTATAAAAGACGGTTGACATTGATCAGAGCTGCAACACAGTGGTCAAGGCGTGAAGCAAGCCAGGCTTTCCTCTCACCCCCAGTGTGAACAGGCATTAAAAAAAAAAAAAATCCACGGAACTTACTATGGGACCAAAAGCATCGCTACTCACCTGCAAAACCAGAGCCACACTGCGAAACCCTGCAACTTAACCTTGTTGATAATAAGAACTCTGAGGTTACTGACCAGTTTATAGAGTAGTACATCAGATTATTTTAGTAATGAAAAGAGTAACCATTAGTGTGTGTCTACCTATCCAGCAGACCAAGAGCAGAAGTAAAAGAGGGTTCAAATGGAAGACAGGAATACCCCAGTATAGTGATATTAGGAAGTATGCAAAGATACTAGTAAACAAGAAATAAAAAAGGTTATCTTGGAAGAAAATTGCTCTGAAAACCAGAAACTACTTTGGAAAGAAGTGTAAAAATAAGAAATAAGAGTGGAACAATAAGAAAGTGGAGTAACACAAGGCTGTGTGATGTCCCTGTGCTTGTCCAGTATATGTATACCTTGTATATGTGGGGTTGCAAGAGATGTAAAAACTTGAGTTATGAGGAGAAAGAAGAGGTTGGTAATGAATGGTAAAGGGTGGAATATCTCAACGTAGATGCATGCAGACACAGTGCTTCTTGCCAATAATTAATAAGAGCATGGCTAATTGGTGCTTTTTTCCCCTTTTAACAGAAGATGAACAGAGGAAGGAAACACGTAACGCATTAAAAAAAAAAAAAAAAAAACCCGATTACAGGTGTCCTTCATTCATAAAATTCTGTAACAATTGGTCTTCAACTGCAGTAAGTTGAAGTTTGGGGGAAACTATTCTGGGGAAGCAAGTTGTGGTAGGTGGTAGCAACCATCATCCACACTTGATGTAGTGCTGCCCACTTCTTCCTTCACCTTTATCATTTTTTTTCTATGTCTGCCCTCCTCTCTTCCTATTTCTCCCATCTTTCTTGTCATTTTTTACTACTCTTCTTACATTTTCAGGTGGCTTTACACTGAGTGACATGCCTAATCATTTCGTGTAAGCCTGGAAACTATTTACAAGGCTGGGTGGTAATCATATAACCAACCCATACATGTTCCCAACATGTCAACAAGAGGGTTGGTGGAGGGTTAGTGCCCCTCCCCGTAAAACAACCAACTCAAAGTCAAACAGCCACCCCTTATGGGATTATGGCATCTGGCAACAGATAGGTAGATTGATTTCTAAAGGGATGCAGGTTCAGGGAATAAAAGAATTCTGATAACCAGAAGTTCCGCAATATGACAGTGTGAGAGTTCCATTCATAAACACTACCAGATACCTTAATGGTGGCACAATGGATGCAACTTTATCTGAGAATTATCCATAAAAGTATCTAAAATAATACTGTACAAGAGAGACAACATTCCTTCTTACTTGCTTGGGGAGGTAGTTTATTTATGATTTCAGGGTTATTAATAATACTTAAAGCTTTGGTCTGAATTTCGTCCAGTTGTTATCGTGCAACCTCTCCACATCCACTCTACAAGGGTGAGCAATATTCCAACTGAGAGCGCACATGACTCTTATAAACTGCAGCTAACTGCTTGTCAGCGAAGAAGTTACAGATTCTGTACAGTGATCTAAGTTTCTTTGAAACAGTTTCAGCAAGTGATCTAACATGAGAGGTCCAGGTGAGGGTATTGTTTAGTGAACCACCGAGAATTTCAATACTTTTAGAGATGGGAATATTAGTAGCACTGAGGGAAATACAGGAATCGGGCAATATCAGCCAATTACTACATTATATACAGTACAGTACTGTATTTGGTTTCGCTAGTGTTAAATGAGACAATGTTATTTTGTCCCCATTCAGTGATCTTAGATAAGTCTTGATGATATGGAGATTGCTGTATGGTACTGAGTTGCGAGTTAGAGATATTAAACTTTGTGAATGGGTGTTTAAGTGTGAAGGAACTGTGAAATGTTGAGTTATCTACATATGAGTGAATGGGATTATGGGTGATAGAGATCATTAATATAAATTATGAATAGGGTTGGGGCCAGGACTGATCCTTGTGGCTTGCCGGCATTAATCGAGTGGAAATTGGAATATACATCATCTACTTTTACTCTCATTTTTCTATTGCCGAGATATGAGGAAATCAGTGGAACAAAAGATGATAGCCATAGCAGGGGAGTTCAGATAGCAGGGAATCGTGTCACATGCTGTCAAAAGCTTTATAAACAGTGGATCTTTTATGGTGAAACCATACTGTCTGTCAGTGATTAAGTTGTTGGACTCAAGATGTTTAACAATGTGCTTGTTACTTGCAATCTCAAATACTTTACCAAGAAAAGATGTGGTAGCTATTGGTCTATAATCAGAGGGATACGAGGAATTCTTCTTTGGAATTGGGTGCATAATGGCTTCTTTCCAAGAATTAGGGAATGAAAAAGTACATATGCATTGTCTGAATAATTTAGCTAGAACAGAAGCAAGTTCTGGGTAATACTTTTTCAAAATAGAGAAATTCCAGATGGACCTGGAGCTTTGTTGATTAGTAAATTGTCAAGGATGGTTTTCATGTACAGTACCTGGTAAGTTGAGTAATTTGGGGAGAGTCAAGTTCTAGTACAGGGACATTATGGCTGACTTCAGCTACGGTAGAACTTCTGGTAAACGTACTGGCAAGAATGTTCACTTTTCCTCGCAGGTCATTTATAGGGTTTCCTTCAGAAGAATTTTATGGGGGAATGGGTGATGACTTGTTAAAGTTATTATTGAAAGAGCTGAAAGTTGACCAGAGTATTCTATTTTCATCATCGTCATCATCCGGACCTCCTTGCCCACCCTAGGGCAGGGTGAGGAGTAACAATGTCCAGATACCCAAAGTTTGCCCAGACCAATGGGCCACGCTTCCAATCCTTCATCATTCAAGCCCTCGGAGTCCTGGCTCTATCTGATATGCCAAAAAACTTTGTCATTGGGGTTATTTAATAATCTAGATGCTTGGTTGTGAGAAAGTTTGATTTAGTGAGATTTATTACTGCTTTTGCATGATTTTTAGCAAAATTTAAATAGAATTCTCCCCCAGTATCCCTGCTTGTCGTAAGAGGCGACTAAAAAGGGTTGGTGGTGGGTTAGTGCCCCACCCCGTAAAAACAACTAACTAAAAATACGAACAGCAAGCCTCGGGCCAGGACTGACCAAAAGTTGACGACAAAGGACGAGATAAAGATTGCGACCTGGAATGTGAGGGGTATGAATGATGAGGTGAAAGAGAGAGAGATTGTACAGGTGCTTGAGAGTGCAAAAGTGGATATATGTGGAATAACTGAAACTAAATGGCGAGGTGAGAGTGAGAGAGAGTGGGAATATGGGTGGGGTATATGCGCAGGAGTGGGTGAGAATGAGAGGGCAAAAGAGGGAGTGTGTATTGTTGTGAGCAACAGGTGGAAGGAGAATGTAAGAGAGTATGGATCAGTTGGGTCAAGGATTGTGTGGGTAAGAGTGAAAGTTGGACTACAAATGTGGGCAATTGTGTGCGTGTATGTGCCAACGCAAGATCGTGTAAGTAGAGTGAGAGAAGAGTTTTGGACAAATGTGGAAGCCTGCTTGGAAAAGTTTGAAAGGAATGAAAGAGTGTTTCTGATTGGAGATATGAATGGAAAAGTAGGGAATGAGAAGGTGGATGGAGTGGTTGGTGAGTGGGGTGTGCCTGCAGAGATGGATGAGAATGGCAGTGCTTTAGTGGACATTTGTGCTGGGAGGGGGTTGGTGGTAGTTAATACCCTCTTCAGGCACAAAATGATCCATAGGTATACATGGCGAGTGGTGAGAAGAGAGGACGGGGGAATGAATGAACGGAAGGCAATGATTGACTATGTGTGTGTGGATGAAAGGATGAGAAGATGTATAATGGATGCAAGAGTATATAGAGGTTGGGGGAGTGGACTTTCTGACCACCACTTGGTGGTGGCCAGAATCAGAATCCAAACAAGATGGAGGAAGAGAAGAAGGGAAAGACAGGAGGAAGTATTTGTTACAAGGAGGGTAGAAAAGTTACAAGAGGATGGAATAAAGGCCGAATATAGAAGGGAAGTGGAGGAACGATTGGGTAAATATAGATTGGAGCAGATGGGGGACGTGGAGGGTGTGTGCAAGGTATTGACAGAAGAAATCTGTGCAGCATGTGAGGTGGTGTGTGGGGTGAAGAGAAGACGAAAGGGGGTTCAGGGAACAGCATGGTGGACTGAAGAGGTGAGAGAGGCTGTGGCACAAAAGAGGAAAGCATATAATAAGTGGACGAGGAACAGGGGCAATGAAGAAGCTGAGAGACGGACGAGAGAGTTATATGTAGTGAGGAGGAGAGAGGTGAAAAGATTAGTAAGAGAGAGTAAGAAGAGAGTGGATGAGGAATTTGGAAGGAATTTGAGTGCAAAGTGGAGGGAATGTAAGAAAATGTTCTGGAAGGAGGTAAAGAGAGCTAGACAGGGTGCCAACGAAGTCAGTGGGGGTGTGAAAGATAAAAATGGTAGATTACTAGTGGAGAAGGGAGAAAAAGTAAACAGATGGAGAGAACACTTCAATGAACTGCTGAACATAGAGAATGAAAGTAATGCAAGTATAAGTGGCTGGGGAATGGCAGGGAGAAGGAGGGTTGTGAGAAGAGAGGAAGAAATCACCAGGATGGAAGTGGTGGAAGCAATGAAGAAAGTTAAAATGGGGAAATCCCCAGGAATTGATGGAGTGTGTGGTGAAATGCTGAAGCATGGGGGAGAGAGATAGTAACAGAATGGATGTGGAAGGTGTGCAGTTTGGCTTGGGAGGAGGGTAAAGTCCCGGAGGATTGGAAGTCAGGTATAATTATTCCTCTGTACAAAGGAAAAGGGGAAAAAGCAGTGTGTGGTAATCATAGGGGCATTTGCCTTCTCAGTGTAATAGGAAAAATATATGGTAGGATACTTATTGACAGAGTTAGGGAAATTACTGAGGAATTAGTTGGAGAAGAACAAGGAGGTTTTAGGAAGGGAAGAGGTTGTGTAGACCAGATATTCATTCTTAGATCCGTAGTGGAAAAGTTTCTAGAGAAGGGCAAGAAGTTGTATGCAGCCTTCATGGATCTGGAGAAAGCATATGACAGGGTGGATAGACAAGGTTTGTGGAAGGTATTAAGAATATATGGAGTGGATGGGAAGTTGAAGGCAGTGAAGAGTATGTATGAGGGTGCTAAGGCTGCAGTGCGTGTGGATGGCAAACTGAGTGAATCTTTCCATTTGAAGGTTGGATTGAAACAAGGATGTGTCATGTCTCCATGGTTGTTCAATCTGTATATGGATGGGGTTATAAAAGAGATACAAGGTCGGGCAGTGGATGTTGGAGTGGCCCTAGTGAGAGAGGGCAGTGTGTGGAAACTCCCTGTACTGTTGTTTGCAGATGATACTGTGTTGTTGAGTGAAGACGAAGGGGAGCTGCAAGGCTTGGTAGATGAGTTTGGGAGAGTGTGTAAGAAACGGAATCTAAAGGTGAATGTGGGGAAGAGTAAAGTGATGGTCTTCGAGAGAAGTGAAGCCAGTGAGTGTACAGTGAGATTGGATGGGAAGGAAATGGAGAATGTGAGTGAATTTAAGTACTTGGGCAGTGTGATGAGTAAGGATGGTAGTCTGAAGGGTGAAGTGCTCGAAAGGGTGCAGCAGGGAAGGAAGGTTGCTGGTTCGTTGAAAGCAGTGATAAGAAACAGGGAGGTGAGCATGGAAGTGAAAAAGTTGTTACATGACAGTATTGTGATACCAACTCTGACATATGGAAGTGAAGCTTGGACCCTGTTGGAAGGACAGAAGTCAAGAGTGAGAGCAGTGGAAATGAGTTATTTGAGAGGAGCATGTGGAGTCACATGGAGAGACAGACTAACAAATGAGGAAGTGAAGGAGCGTTGTGGTGTGGTTGAGGATGTGATGGGAAGCGTTAGGAGAAACACGTTAAGGTGGTTTGGGCATGTGGAGAGGATGGAGAGTGAAAGATTGACGAGGAGAGTGTATGTGAGTGAGGTAGAGGGGGCAAGAGGGAGGGGGAGGCCGAGGATGAGATGGAGGGATGGAGTGGAGAGGTATATGAGAGAGGGGGGTGTGAGTTGGGAGCGTGGTAGTGAAATGGCAGGGGACAGAGTGACATGGAGGCGATTTGTTTGTGGCCACCCCGTTCGGGATTGAGGCGTCTGGCAATAGATAGATAGATAGATTAAATAGACTGAGGGATTCAGATTTTTTTTTTTTTTAAGTAAAAGTTATATGCTAAGGCCTTTAAGAAGTTGCTTTGGCACAACTGTTGTCAGACCATTTTGGGGAGTCCGATCTTCTAGTAAATTGTTCACTGGGTATGAACAATTAATTCTACACTAGCTTGTATTAAGTCATTGTGAGACTGGGTAGAATTGATGTCAATGGAGAAGAAAGACTCATGGAATATTAGCAAGATCATTTCTAAACCCATCCCAGTCTGCCCAAAGTGCCATCTGGTCACCCTGACTGGTCCAGAACAGGGAAGTTTGGGGCAATTGTCTAGTAAGATTTTGATGAGATTGTGGTTGGAGGATCCAAGTGATGGCAGTTCCATTGGTCTAGGTTATTTTTCAGGAATAGGTCCAAGAGATATGTGCTATGGTCAGAATTATCTAGTATTCTGTTGGTTGTTTTACCAGTTCTGTGAGATTAAATATTTCTGCAAACAGCTCTCAGTCTAGACCAGTATCATCAGTCCTGGCAGAATGCATTAACTATTCTACATTAGGAAAGTCAAAATCACCCAAAACAGAAATTTCCGTGGTATGAGTGAGGTTAATGTTGGTCAACTGTGTGGATATGGAGTCAAATATGCTGGGCTCTGAAGAAGCAGTGGGGGTGGAATAGAGTTATATTTGGTAATATTTAGGTAATTTTTTTTGTATAATGAGTAATCAAAGTTAGCTGAAGTGCAGTTCAAAATGGTGTCAGCTTCATAGTCGGATTTGATATAACAACAGGTGCCACCCTCACTAGATGGGGATGTCAGTAGAGGTAGAGATTTAGGTTTCTGTGAGGAGTAGGGTTAGAGGAGATACAGACTGGAGGAAAAAGTGAACAGAACTAAGATTGGTACTAAGACCACAGCTGTTAGTAAAATATGAGGCTGAACCTGCACTTCTCCTCTGATGAGCATGGATGTTTGCAATTACTGCAGTTGGCACAGTTGCTTGTTTGCAATCAGGTTGGCCCTGTGCTATCAGCCCTACCCTGCCTGTGATGGTGATTCGTGGTACCACTGAATTTGCTGATATAGTAATACAGTACTGCAGTGGCCATTGCTAAGGGGGGATGGAAATAGGTGTGATGTCTAATGTGTATGTAGTGTGGTGCAGACATTTGGAGATACAGATATTATGAGAGTATGCTGACCTATTCTCTGTGTTGATGAAAACACTGCAAATGTTCAGCAAAGGGAGATGGTAAGGAACAGGTCCTGAAGACTGGTGAAATGGGAGCTTCAGCTCTCCCTTTTGCCAGCTTGCCATCCCTCTCGAGAAAACCACCTTGTTCAACTGGTGCTACAGTCTACTCTGTGAACATCAGGCTTTGAAAGTGGATATGGACAGGACCAAAGTGATGATTGTAGAGAGAGAAGATGAGTCACAACATAGGATTGTGAATGCAGAGACTATACAGTAATTGATGTGGGAGTTAAAGTTGTTGTTGCTTAACTCCAGTTTGTCTGGTCATGCAGACCCATCAACCACAGGTAAGCAACTGCTTCTATCAGGCTGTTCTACACGTACTTTACAGTACATACACCAAGCAGGGAACTAAGGCCCCTTGTGGTAGACAGTGCCTCACCAGGGTCGGACCACTGCTCCTCCCCACAGCAGAGTATAGAGAAATATGAGGAGACTTGGCTCCCAGGTGGATGCCATAATTGCTGTGCTCCATCCAGGGTGCACAGTGCCACCATATGTAGGCTACTTATCAATGCCTGGAATTGCAGTACCCAGGTGCAATAAGAAGAGAGAGAGAGAGAGAGAGAGAGAGAGAGAGAGAGAGAGAGAGAGAGAGAGAGAGAGAGAGAGAGAGAGAGAGAGAGAGTAAATGTACAAAGGAAGCAAAAAGTAAAATAGTAAAGGGAAGGAAAATGGTTGATGCTATGAGGACCTTGATATAAAACAATGGTTTGAGTTTGGCAACTGCAAGAGGTTTGAATGAAGGAGCTTTTGTACTCTCATTAACATATGCATGTGAGACATTGGTGTGCCATTAGTAAAGGCAGTAGAAATGGGGTATAGGAATGCATGCAGAGTGCAAAGACCTAATAGGATAAGGAATGTGATTCATAAAAAATGTAAAGTACGGATGACTTTGGACACAAGAGTAAAATAGAGTGCTTAGAGGAGAGGGTAAAGTATAGAAAATGGGTGTAAAATGGGTGGTGAGAAGTGTGTATCTGAGCAACTCTGAAGGCAGGAGGTGGTGTGGTATGCCATGATGAAAGTGGATAGGTACAATAAATGAACATGTGAGGAAGAGGGGCATGGAGGTCAATTAGCTAAGGAAATGACAAACTGGTTGCAAAAATATTGTATGGTTGAGTGTATGACAAAAGGTTTGGTACCCATTTTTCGTTAGTGATCTGATAGTCATTAGACTGACTTTAGCTGATAAATGATGTGAAGCTTGACTGATGAGTGAATGCGTGTGTGGCCCATTTAACTGGGCAGAATTTTGATGGTTATCCCAGCATCATCCTTTCTTTTTCTTACTCTCTTGACACTGCTTCACCCCATCCTTATGTGAAAGAGGCTAGGATGATGATTTATCTTACTTCCCTTCTAGCTGATACATGGAGCTCATCTGGTTTATCAATAATCCTACCATTGCCCTCTTCCTCTTGTCAGTCACTGAAAGTCTCCCAAGTGAATTTTATTCTGATTTTTCATTGCACTGATCCAAGTTGTCTTTAAGCATTCTCTACAGTAGGTCTTGCTCCATCTATCCTTCCATACATCATTTTCCTCAGCAATCTCACATCTTCCATTCACTCTGCATGTTCCAACCACCAAAATTATGCATCATGCATTCTTATTCAGTCTCACTTTTCATTTAGTGTCAGTACAGTGCATTCTGTCTTCCTATTTTATTCAACAAATATTCTTCAAACAATACATTTCAAATGCCTGTGCCTACTCTTCTCCTTTACATTTAACACTCAACTCTCTGAGCCATATAAAATCATTGATGCTGTTACTGTTTTGTACAATCTGACTTTTAATTCCAGTGTAGAACTACAGTACTGTATATATTTTCTCTCCACATGTTGCTTAGTTTATTCATAGCTATGTAGCTCATTCTTATTCTTCCTTGCAACATCTTAAAGACTTAATTGGATCTATTGTGTATTAAATTTGTTACAGTGTGAGTCTTGGCTTGGACTTTGACATTATGTACTTGTGACTGTGATTCCTGCCTACAAGTGATGACTGTGTGGCTAGTTCCCAAGCTTGTTGCAACATTGCACTCTTCTGGCAGTACTTCCCAAGGCTGATGGTAGACAACCATCAACAACCCAAATACTATTTCCCTCTAAAAGATGGGTGGATACTAAATGCTCTTTGGCCTTGAAGACATTTGAATTCTGTGCAGAGGTGGGGGGGGGGGGCTACTGTATTCACCACACCAACCAAAACTTGTCAGTGTCATAATTTTATTTTAAACAATATAATAATTCTTCATAACTCTCTTATAACAAATTTACACTAAAAATGGCTAACAATGCAATATACTGTAATACAGTCAACCAAAAAAGTATCAGCCATCTTACCACATGGATCATCTGAAAGCAAGGATCAAGCACTGTGATATATGGGGCACCCTGTAATTATAAGTGCAAATATTGTTCTTAGTAATCATTATGACCTGAAATTGCATACATCCTCGCATACTGGATGGTATAATTTTTGAGGCAATAATTATGTTAATAAGTTCATGTGCGTGCAAAATTCACTCATCTTCATAACCATCGATCCCCTGGTGTGCGATACTTTTTTGGTTGGCTGTACATAGTTGCCAGCAAGCAACATGATTATCTGATTATGGAATAATATCATGTGACTTAATCTTACTGTTCAAACTGTTTTTCCCTATAAATGCCCTAACTTCTTTTTGTTCTTAAAAATTCTTGTAATAATCTATAAATCCTTGACAAAAGAGTATGTAAGCAGCTCTAGCAATACCAGCTTACTTTGTATTCTGACTTGACCACAGTAATCTTTCCCAGTGTATGGTGAATATGGATATAAAAATTAAATATACAGAAAAAACTCACTTTACTTTTATCACACATCTGAAATCTATGAGTCATTCTAAATCTTATATAAAACTCAGCCCACAATAACTTCAACTGTCTGGAGTAGCTGTACTAGTGCATACATTTTATAACTATACAGTGATCCCTTCATTATCACACACTTGGTTAAAGAGTTTTCTTTAATACTGCAAGATGAAAATCTGCACTCCTGCTGTTAACATGCATTTTTGGTTAAAAAACTTTGTTATTGCATACTTGAGCTAGTTTCTGCCAACAATGATGGTGCAAAATCTATGGTTTCTGATGGCTTTGAGGGATTCAAAGATAAGACCCTACTCGAGGAGTTAATCCCAGGTGATGGATACCACTAACTCTCCACTCCCTTGCCTCAGAACCCTTTACCTCAAGCCCACCTCAAGTTTCTCTATAGTAGTACATGTTTCTTCCTCATTGTGCCCCTCCATCATTTTCTATTCACCTAACCATGTCTATGTGTGTTTCTGATATGTACAGTCACCCAAAATGATGGCAGAGTTTCAGATTGTTTTGGTCACTCTGCAATGCCAGGTGTTCAATAAAAACTTGGTGAATTTATGGTAACAATTTTGTACCTTCTTCATGACATATAAAATAAAATACCTGTACATAGTACATCATGCTACGAATAATGTAAAATGAATAACATAAGGCAGTGATATATTAGAAGTTAACACTGTAAGATACATTTTCCTGATCTGACTGTGTAATGCATTACTCTGCATGTGGCGCATATTATACCTCCATCTTCCTGATGTACTTTATTTCCCATGATTTCAAATACAGTTGGTCTAGTTTCGAAGGCCAGCTGAGGAAAATTCTTGTGACTGCAATACAATACTTGCTTCCCAAATACTATGGTGGTGTAACTGCAACAATAAGGATACCACAACAATGAAATTATTCTCAGTATGGATACCCTACACAAGGTGGCGGCTCGACCCTATGCCTTTTATTCCTCGTCTACCCCTGAGTTATAATAATTAGGTACTTTATTGGTGGTATGTGGAGGCATTCACCATCCACTCACTCAATGTAATGCTGCTCTGGGTGTCTGCCTTTCCACGCTTCTTACCATCCTCTTCTGTCTTCTTTCCTCTTCTTCCTGCCTACGGGTAACTTTACACTTCCTCTTCTGTCTTTCTTTCCTTTGCCCTTTCCTCTTCCTTCTGTCTATGGGTGACTCTACACTGAGTGACATGCCAAATGGTTTCCTGTACACCAGAAAACTATTTAATACACTGGGTGGTAACCATATAGCCAAATTATGATGCCTGGTGGTTTAGTGGGTAATTATGGTGCTCCATTCAGACTGAGCCTGTGTAGGTTTATATCCAAGGCATGGTTGGGGTTTATTGCTCACGTAATACCACTCAGGGATGAGTGAGGCTGGTCACTCTCATCTTATATCAGGACCAACTTGCCTGGCCCCGGGCTCCTACGCTCATCATGGGGTGGCACAGGATTGGATGATGGATGGATGGTACTTTATTCCCTGTTGATGAAAAATTATTTTCAGCTGTAAGGAGGTATGACAGATTTTATGTTTTTCTCTTACACTAGGCAATAACAAGAACTAAAACATAAGCTTATAAACCCTTGCAACGCAAAGGCACATAATTTTGCTCTATCATTTAACCCCTTAACCGCAGGGTTGACGGAGGCGGTTCCTGCCCATACCGCATATGGCATATACATTACCTTCAGCTTTCTCATGGGATGTTTTTTTTAGCACTCGTCGAGTACCGTATGACTTGTGGAGACTTCTGAAGTTGGGTAACGAAGTCTCCAATTTACACTTCCCGACAGCCCGTATATTGAATACCAATGCCTGATATTATCACTAGAAACACTAATCAATTATTTCCCAGGAGGTTGATCCATTGCCACCGACCATCACAAGAGTGACGACCCATGGTCAAGTGGTTAATCTGTAATATCTTTCTCCTTAAATAAACCGCTATGTCCTGCCTAATTGGAAATGCTGATTTGAAAGTTCTGAACTCTGTAATTTACTGTATTTATGAAACCCTGCATTTTATTATTTTTCTCAATCGTTCATGCACTGAGAATGCTAGGCTATGGCATGTTTGCCTTTCTCCTAGGAGCTCCAGCTCTTGGCAAGTTTTTGAGGTTTTTCTTGATTTTTTACACAATGATAGTCCTCTGGCTTATACTGTATTAAGTTTTCCCAAGATTTTTCTTAACGGACAACTGGTCAAATGCACTGTAATAACTGCATGCCTTTGAGTAACAGTTGTCTCCATTCCTGCTTGTTGATGGGCCATTTAGTACAGCCTACTAACTTAGCATCTTTCCCGCTTTCTTTTGTCATCCATGGAGACAACAGAAATGGAAATAAATTACTTAAAATTACAAGAATCCTTTGATTATACGGATGTCCATTATCTGAACAATCCATTACCCGGACAGTGTGATCTGGTTGTATTAAACCATTAAATGTACATTTTTCCTTTTCATCCGGAAAAAATGCTTGTGTCTGGGTGGAAATTATGGTCACATGAACATTTTCACCCATCCGGGCAGGAATAACCTGGTGGCGCCACGCTGTCACCCAGCGTCCACTACCCCCTCGGTCGTTCCCAGTTCCTGCCCAGCAACCGTGTAGTGTATAGCTTCTCTCGGACAGTTGTTACGGCAGAGGACATGGTGGTTTTTGTGGTTGTTCCCTACCTGCTTCAGGCTTTGCTATTCCTTGCATCCACCTAGACCACACAGGATGTTCTGTGCAGTGGAACAGCTTCACCAGCCACAGTACAACAGTCTGAGTCAAGAAAGTAGTGGGTTATTAAGCATAATGCCCAGCGTGGAATCGTGTGTTGACATTTTATTCTAGCTTACTGTATTGTACCATGATTTTTTTTCTACTTTACCATGATTTTATTCCATTTTACCATTATGCTTTGTGTGCCCACTGGATTTTTCTTGTGTAGCCATTTTTTTCTTTTTTTTTTTCATGTCACTGCAGGGTATGGCCCTGCAGTGGTGACTGTCTGTGGCTGATGGATTCTAGTTGACATGGTACAGTATTTCCTCATTTCTCGGGGGTTGGATGTTCCCCCAAAACCCCGCGAAACGCGAAACGTCGAAGTGTGAAGTTAAGAATCAATGGAAAAAATAGAGGAGCGTTCCGGTGGGACATGTACACTCGGTCCCAAAAGTTCGTTTCCACGTACCACGTATGTTTGTGTCAACAGAGTTGGTAGCACTGTTAAGGGGCGGAGTCAGGGTTATGGAGGCGGAATCTAGACTGGTGTTTCACGTATACTGACCCCACCTCCCAATTACAGTGACCTGGTGATTCACATGGGTGTGATAGAATGCCATGTTATGTAAAGTCATTTAATAATAGCAAATCTAGCGTATACAGCGCTGCAGAGACGGTGCGTGCAATGTCAGAGTCCGTCTCCTACAATTATTGTGGGAAACCCTGATTCTGAATCCACAGTCTTGGTATCTGTTGGTCTGTAGCATTACGTAGTCATGAATATAACAATACTATTCTGGTTTGATATTTGTTGCATAACTGATTCTGCTGCATAACTGAACTGTATCACAGAATCAGTTATGCAACAAATATCAAACCAGAACAATATTGTTATATTCATGACTACGTAATGCTACAGACCAACTGATACCAAGACTGTGGATTCAGATTCAGGGTTTCACACTAGAGCTTTGAAACGGTTTAAGGGAACGAAAACGGAAACCGAAACGAACGAAATCATGCTCGGATAAAAAAAACGGAAACAAAAACGTTATCATATTTACTGTTCCAGAACAAAAACGCTATTCTAAAATCCCTGTAACCGGTTAATAACGTTAATTTTTCGTTCCAAGCCATATTTGGTCAATATCCAATTTCACTTCCAGTAACCAAATGATTTAAGTAAATACATTTTTTATCTGCAAGCATTCTTCAATTGAAGGCAGGATTTATCATTCTCTCTCTCTCTCTCTCTCAGACACACACACATTTCTGTGTCAAAAATATGACAACAGAGCAAGTTAACAGCAATCCCTTGTGTTGTCTTAACAGTAGGCCTACACCGTGCCAGTAACATGGATCAGCTTTAAGTCCTAGATAACTTTGCCAAGTTAGGAGTTTTAGTACTTTAACGGAAAATGTGACAATATTTGCTGTCTTACGACATCTAAGGGTCTGATTTTGTTGGATACTGTGAACCATGAAATGTATGGATATTGCCATCTATAAGAATGTAGTCATGTATAGGGCTAATAGCATATTCAATACATGGTTTGAGAATAACATCCTAACCGGTTTTCATTTCTTTCTAACCGGTTCAGGAACGTTATGTTTCGAGGAGGAACGAAAAACGAAACGTTATTATACTGTTTCTGCTCGGAACGAACCGTTTGAAAAATCATTTCGTTTTTAAGCCCTGCTTCACACAGTAATTGTAGGAGACGGACTCTGACATTGCACGCACCGTCTCCGCAGCGCTGTATACACTAGATTTGCTATTATTAAATGACGTTACATAACATGGCATTCTATCACACCCATGTGAATCACCAGGCCACTGTAATTGGGAGGTGGGGTCAGTATACGTGAAACACCAGTCTAGGTTCCGCCTCCATAACCCTGACTCCGCCCCTTCACAGTGCTACCAACTCTGTTGACACAAACATACGTGGTACGTGGAAACGAACTTTTGGGACCGAGTGTACCTACCCTATCAGAAAGTATTATAACACCAAACAGGCCCTACCCAAAATTAAGTGAAAAGTGTTTACTAGTGCTAAAAACAGCATAACACAATAAACATGTACAGTACCTGAAAAGATGTTAAAACTGTTATAAAGAGCTGCAACACCAAAAATCCTTACAGAAATAAAGTGAAGACTGGCTTGAGTGGCAGGTGAAGGTGTGCTGATTCTGAGACAATTCGCTGTCAGACAATTCCGCGTCAAAACGTGGAAGATTCCCTGTCGGGACAATTCACACCCTGGACGATTCCCCGACGTTCTATACTTATTATTAATTAATCAATACTTTAATAACTATATTTCAGGGGGATCCATCAAAGTCTATGTCCAATAGTGTAGGCTTTGGATTTTATTTATTAGTTGCACCTTTTGTCAATAATTATCTTGTTTCTTCCTCACTGAACTCGCCACTGAATTATATTCTAGCATCACCCATAGCTGTCTTCGTTAATGACAGCGAACTGTCTTGTTATTGTTGTGATGGCGAATTGACTTGACGGCGAATTGTTCTGAAATCGGTGTGTTGAGGGTGGATGGGCTACTAGGTGACAAATGAGCATCGGTATGCATCATCTGAGTATCGGCTGCCAGCTGGGAGCATCGAAGTGCGGGGAAACGAGCGAAGAGTGAAACAACTTGGAAACTTTTTTCTAGCGCAAAAAACGCTTCGAAGTAAAATGCGTAAAAATACGAGGAAATATTGTAATTGCTTGGCTGTGGTTTATAGGTCTGCTTGACCAGACAGAGTAGTGTTAAACAACAGGAAGAAGTGTTGTACAATGTACTGTAGTGGCCTTTTACAACTGCTTTCAAAGTTAGGTTATGTACGAAGGGGGACCAGGGGAGAAGTCCATTATCAAGACAAATCCACTTTCCGGACATCCCTTTAGCTCTATTACATCAGATAAACAAGGGATTAGTGTATTAACTAGTATTTTACCAAAAATAATTCTTAAAATAATAATAATGGATTTAAATTGGTTTTTGAGTTACTGAAGCCCTTTTCATTTCAGTTTTACGCTACTAAAAAATTATTGCTTGTTACCATACTAGATTTAAACTCTGCAAATTATTCCTCACTGTTCTTGAGCGATAGTTCTGAAATGTCAATTAGTTCTGTTTAGGATTTTCTGTTAGTGTAACAAAAGAAATACTGCCTACAATTTTGAAATGTATTGGTACAGTACATTTAGTATCTATTTGTTGTTTTCTATAACAATTTTACAGAATAGGCTTCATCTTGCAAAGTTATAAGGAATATTATGTGCATTAACACTGACTGAAATCTGCTGGATACTCTGCTATCACTTCTTATGGTGACTGTACCATAAAGCCTCATACACACCAAGATACAAAGTAGTGCAACATCGTGTCTGGACTATCTCGCGTCTCTCTCAGAAAAATCTAAATCTGTCTCGCAACAGTCGCTAGACACAGTCTCTGGGTCACGTACACACCAAGATACTTTATCCAACAAAAGTCGGGCGACAATGTCACTAGACTGTTGTGCGACTGACTCACGAAAATCTAAATCTCTTGCTGGACAGTCACACGACAGTCCAGAGACAAGACTTCTGTTGTATCTTGTCTCCCACTAGATATGAGAGACAAGATACAAGTTGCTCGGTGCGGAGGGATTTGGCAACGGATGACTTTTTTTTTTTTTTTAAGGTTCGCATTTACAAATGCACGCCTCCCGCTATGAGGCATCAGTATTCACATATTTTTACATTCGTTTTCATTTTGGGGGCTCCAACATGCTTATATGCATCGGCCTTAGTCACCTAATGGCGGCTCTCCATGCTGCTCGATCTTTGGCAGCCTTCCTGTTCAGTCCCTTAACCCTTAAGTCACACTTAATGACCTTGTCCCATGTCTTTCTCAGTCTACCCCTTCCAACCCCTCACCCAATATTAACACCTCTCACCCTCTGTACCCAATTATCATCCGCCATCCTATCCACATGTCCAAACCACCTCAGCTTACCTCTCCTCATCATAACACCAATACACTCCAGTCCCATCCTACCTCTCAACTATTCCATCGTAAACCCAGCCCCCCCAGGCCTTGCACGTGGTGACACACTACACATCCACCTAATCATTGTCATTTCTGTACGTTTAAACCTGCGAATATCCTCTTCCTTTAATGCCCAGGTCTCACTACCATACAGCATCACATTCCTAACACATGCTGCATACAAAGACCCCTTAGCATGTAAGTAGAGTCCTCTCAATGTCAGGAGAGGCAACAGCTCCCTGAACTTCTTCCAACCACTTCTCACCCTAGCAACCAAGCTAACTCCAGCTCCACCTCCGGCACATAACATGTCTCCCAAATAACAAAACTCCTCCACACACTCGAGAGACTCACCAGCAAGTTCAATCCTTTCACACCTAACAATCTCCACCTGCTCCCCCCAACACGCCGCACACATAAAATCAGCATTATCTCGCAGTCTGCCTCTAATACCACTACATCTCTTGTGCACCCATTTTTCACAAACACTACACAAGATGAAATTACTTCACACACCTTTGTGGCAAACTGCGCATGGCCACGCTCCCTCTCCTTTGATTGTACCACCACCAACCCTAGATATCATCACTTGTTTTATCTGCATTTACCCTTAAGCCCTTGTGCCCCATACCATCTCTCCACTTCTTAAATCTTTCCTCCGCCTCCTTTTCATTCTCTGCAATCAACACCAAATCATCAGCATACAACATCACCCATGGGAGTCCATTTCTGAAGTCACATGAGAGGGCTTCAAGCACCATGATAAACAACAAGGGACTCAAAACTGACCCCTGATGCACACCAACATTCACAGAAAACTCATCACCCAAAACTCCATTCACTCTTACCTGGGTGCGAGCACCCATGTACATGGCCATAACCACCCTAACCAGCTACTCTTCCAACCCTAGCTTTCTCATTGCCCACTTCACCACCTCTTTAGGGACTCTGCCAAAGGCCTTTTCCAAATCAACAAAAACAAAATACAATTCCCTTTTCTTTCCAATATATTTTTCCTGAAGCTGTCGAACAATGAATATGGCATCAGTGGTCCCTCTCCCTGACATAAACCCAAACTGCATCTCATCAATATTCACTATTTCTCTAATCTTACCTTCTAGAACTCTCTCCATTACTTTCATTATCTGATCTAAGAGCTTTATACCTCTGTAATTTCCCCTTTCCAGGGCATCACCCTTCCCTTTGTACACATTTACAATTACACTCTTTAGCCAATCATCTGGGACAAAACATTCATATATAATCATATTTATCAGGTCAGTGGCTAACCTCACCCCAGTATCTCCTGAGGCCTTCAACAATTCGGCAGTCAACCCAGACACACCTGCCGCCTTCCCCACCCGCATCCTGCCTATTGCCTCCCTCACAGTAGCAGCGTCAATCTAAGGCCAAGGGCCAAACACTGGATCAGCTGGCTCCAAACCTTCCCTATCCCAATCAAACTTCTCATTCAACAACCAGCTATAATGCTCTCTCCATGCATCTTTAATATCCCCACTGTTCACCACTACCCTTCCTTCATCATTCTTCACACACTGCTCACATACAATATCCCGATTATCCCTCTTCACCTGATTTGCCACCCTAAAAATCATATTCTTCCTTTCTCCATGATTTAGATTATCAAGTAAGTCTCTGTGACCCAGCCTTCGCCCTGTATACCTCTCTTCTAGCCTGCGCTTCGTAGCTAAGTACCCCTCCCTGTTACCACCCTTCTTCCATTCCCGGAAAAGCCTTCTTTTCTGCTTAACTGCAGCTTCTACACCCTCATCCCACCACCAAGTTACTTTATGACTTGGTGGGCCTCCCGTCCAACCGCACATTGCATCGGTAACTCTCAAGAGGTTGTTCTTAAGGGCTCTATACTGTTCATTAACGCCTCTATCTACGGCTCCCTGTTCAGCCACCACTGTCCTCATCTCACTATAAAAGGCATCCCCCACTGACTGGTTTCCCAGCCTCCACATTCTCCTCCCAGGTACACATGTCCTCCCTCTCACCACTCGCCCCCCAAGCACCACGTCACAAATCAACAGCCTGCGCCACTGCACACACTCCCTGCCTCCCACAACTCCAACATCCCTCACCAACCTCCCACCAACCCTCCTGACCAGAAAATAATCTATCTGACTACTATTTCCCCTGGACTCGTACGTAATCAATCTACTCACTCTTTTTCTAAAATGAGTGTTGCACACAATCATGTCCAATGCCTCCCCAAACTCGAGTATTCTTTCCCCTTCCGCATTCCTCACACCATATGCACATCCTCCATGGACTCCTTCATAACCTTGAGCTGCTTCACCAACATGACCATTTAAATCCCCTCCCAGAACCACTACCTCATCATCACCCATACCACTTACTAC
>JAGKTI010008019.1:23641-34920 GCA_018397915.1 Birgus latro | reverse complement strand
TCCCTTTCTGTGAGATAATATGTCCCAGGAAGGTGACAGAGCATGCCACCAGGATGCACTTTGATGGTTTAATTTTAACCCGGCCTGCCTGATCCGTTGGAAAACCTGCTCGAGGCGGTGGAGGTGGTCAGCCCAGGTCCTGCTAAAGACGAAGACGTTGTCCAAGTAGGCCAGGCAAGTTTCCCATGTGAGGTAACTCAAAACGGATTCCGTGAGGCGCGAGAAGGTGGCAGGGGCGTTACAGAGTCCGAAGGGCAGGACGTTGAATTCGTAATGTCTCCCGTCGCTGGTGGAGAAGGCGGTCTTTCTTTTCTTTGTCGGTGGGGTGTACTGGAACCTGCCAATACCCTGACTGGAGGTCTAAGGTGGAGAACCAGGATGCGCCGTATAGGGAGTCAAGGAAGTCGTCTATACGTGGCAGGGGTGTGGCATCATTTACAGTGATGTCGTTTAGGAGTCTGTAGTCCACACAGAACCTCACTGACCTGTCCTTTTTTTTTTTTTTACTAGTATGACGGGGGAGGACACGGGCTGGTGGAGGGTGAGATGACGCCAGCATCTAACATGTCCTGGACCTGCCAGTCCTCCTCAGCTCATTGGTGGGGGGTTTTCCGCCGAGATGGTTGGCAGATCGGTGGTTCTACGGTATGGATCTCGTGGGTCAGGACGGTGGTGTGGCCTATGTCGGTTGGTCCTGATGCAAACAGGTCCTGAAAGTCCAGTAGGTGGTGTAAGCTGTCTGCTTGTGCTTGGTGAGGCGAGAGGTGGGGGGGTAGGGGAGGAAGGAGGGCAGGGGCCCGGGGGGGTGTGCAGGGCTCGGCCTCCTCCATTTCCCCCACGACTAGCCCTTTTGGTAGGGTCAGGGTGGTGGTGGAGAGGTTAGCTATGCACACTGTGTCGCAGTGGGGGGGGGGAGGAAAGTGGGAGGGAGTAAGCAGGAGGAAAGGGTTCCGGGGAACAAGGAGGGGGAGAAAAGGATGGGGGTTCCAGAGGGCCTGGTGAGTTGCAGCCAAGCCTCATGGTGAGGGGGAATGGTAAGAGTGGAGGTGGTGGTTGTGGGATAGGTGAGGACGGGGGGGGGGAGAGACACAAGGGATCCGGAACCCCAGGAGGCGAGGGGGTGGGCCAGGGGTGGAGGGGGGGTGCGCACGTGCAGCTGGGCTGGGGGTTAGAGTCCGGAGATTTGTTGAATTGGAGTCAATGCTCATGGCAGTCGATACTCACCCTGAGTTTTTGCAGAAGGTCCAGTCCCAGATATCCATCGTATGTGCGACAGGAGGAGTCGAAAATGATGAAAGGGTGTAACGCAGAGACATCCTGGTGCATGTGAGAGAGTGAAGCAAGGTGGCCGCCACTATACCTCCTTTTATGGAGTTAGAGCAAGGGCGGCAGTTGGCCGTCTCCTCCCCATGTGCGGCTAGGTGGCCGTCACCCGGTGTGAGCACATGCGGCAAGGTGGCCGTCACTCTACCTCCTTTTATGGAGTTATAGCAAGGGCGGCAGTTGGGCGTCTCCTCCCCGTGTGCGGCTAGGTGGCCATCACCCGGTGTGAGTACGTGCGGCAAGGTGATCGTCACTCTTCCTCCTTTAATGGAGTTATAGCGAGGGCGGTGAGGTGGCCATCTCCTCCCCGTATGCGGCAAGGTGGCTGTCACCTGTTATGGCTGAGGGAGGGAAGCAGCAAGTGGGCAGCTAGTGACCGACTCCAGAATGCTGTCTGGGGCTGTAGGAGTAGCCCCACCCTGAACCTGGCAATGGCTGGTATGGCGGAGGTGTAATGCAATGTTACTGCTACCTGCATGGTGGCTTACCTGAGTGCGAGAGGGGCACGCGGGAGAAGTACAGGTGTGCCCGTTTTGAGCGAAGTGCACGCCGCTCACTTCCGCTCCCTGGGTATCTCCTCCTGGGGTCTGTGTCTGGCCCAGGTGAGGTTGAGGGGGAGCTTCGGTATTGTATTTTACTTATATCCTGCATTTCAAAATTATACCTCATTCTAGCAGCAGGCAGTGTAATTATGAAGTAAATTGCTCCAGACAAGGTCACATATCTACATAAGCAAGGAGCATTTTAACTGTAGCCAAAAACATCAATTAAAAAAACTGTGTATGAATTTTACTATAATCTAATGCCAACTCTACCTTTATATGTGACACTGCCTTTCTTTAAACATGGCACTGCTTCCTTTACAGAAGGCAATGCTTTCCTTTACACATGTCACTGCTTCCTATGCACTGGGCACTTTATCACCATAACCTGCCAAAAATTAACTTATTAAACATCGATTTAAGACATTGTACTTACGTGGCAGGCATTTTCTTCCAATAAAGGCTGGTCTCATCAGTACTGAACACCTGCTTGGGGGAGTATCCTCCTTCTTCAATTTGCTTCTTCAGGTGTTCTGCGAAGGAGGATGCAGCATCGGTGTTAGCACTTACAGACTCCTCCTGAATGCGAACATTGGTGAGACTGACCCTCTTCTTGAAACATTCAAACCACCCACGGCTGCCCCTGAACACCTAGGTCAAGGAATCACCAGAGGAAGCAGAAGCTTCGGCAGAAGTCCCTGCCTCTTCCTCTCCTCCTAAACTTTCCCAGATTTCCAGTGCTCTTTCTTGAATAAGGGGGAGAGCGAGAGGGATGCTCCGCCTGCAGTCTTCCATCCATACCACAAAAAGCTGCTCCATCTTCTCCATAATACAATTGCGGGTCCTCGTGGCTTGGCAGGCTGCTGTAGATGTAGAGAATGAGGTGGCCATTTTGTTGTACATCTCCTTTTTCTTGGTCACAGTCCCAGCGGTGGAAGCTGCAAGCCCTAAAGCTTGCCCAATCTCCGAGACTCCCTGCCCTTCCTCGTGGCATCTTATAATTTCCAACTTCCTCTCCAGAGTTAGAGTACGGTGCTGCTGCTTCTTGCTGGCGGGCTCCCCCGATGGTTGGGATGATGCAGGGCGCTTGGGAGGCATGTCTCAACAGTACAAAAGGTCATAGAGCTGCGAAAAGGTGTTTACCAAAGAGGGGTTGGTTCATTTCCTCGCTGCAAGCGAGCCCGGCTCTGTGCAGCGGGCCCATTATGAAGTTTTCTTATTTCCTTTTGTGTCATAGACACAGGTACCTTTTGTATAGTGGAATTTGTTCTATATTCATCGCTTTTATAACATCGATATTTCGTTTATCGGGTTTTTGTTTACCAAGGACTCACTGTATATATATATATATATACAGTACTATTATGCTGCGTGTGTAGGGGTGCGACTTCTCATCTCTTAGACACGGGGCCTGGAGCGAGGTTCTCTTTCTCGACCGTGTTGGGCTCTTTTAAGGAATTCAGTGGGAACAGGGCATAAAACTCAGGGCAACAAACTTTACACATATATTACCATAAATTACAGCACTGCTACAATATACTTGGCACACTTTACAAGAAAATAATATTGCACACAGATAGACAGGGCCGGAGAGCTCGGCGACGGGAAAGTGTGACTGGGGCCTGATGTAGGGTGAGGCCTGGTGGTAGTGGAGGGCCCAGGCCAGCGGCCTGCGTCGAGAGGCCTTGGGTCGTTGGGGCATCTGGGGGCCTTCGTCAGGAGGCCGGGCTGTTGGTGTCATCTGGGAGTGGTCTGAGGGCCATGGTAGGAAGGTCCCCTTCAACAGGAGTACGGGGGCTCGGGCCTAGGGGCTGGGCCCAAACAGGGAGAGTAGGCGTGCCTGCCTGTGCTTATCCTGCCGGATAGGAAGTCGTCGCGTGGGGCTAGGGAGGTTATGCCCCGGGGTCCTGGGGACATCTCAGCTGGTCCTTGGGCTGCGGTCTCGCTGTTGAGCCTCCGTCAGGTGTGGGCTGCAGCAGCTCGATGCGGTAGAGTCTGACAGGGGTTGGGGCCGCCGGGAGTTGAGCTGGAGAGCTAGAACCACAGACACCGGGGGTCCTTGCCAGACCTCCTCCAGCTGCTGGTCAAGGGGGAGGGTGTCCCTGTGGGGAGAGAGGGGAGGGGTACTTGCCGTTACCCTTTCTTTTAGCTATTTTGGTGGAGCGGCAATGTGGCCGTCACCTCTCCTCCTTTTGTGGAATTAGAGCGAGGGTGGCTGATGTCCGTCTCCTCCCCAAGTGCAGCAAGGTGGCCGTCACCCGGTGTGAGTAGGTGCAGCAAGGTGGCCGTGACCTTTTCTCCTTTTGTGGAGCTAAAGCAAGGGCGGCTGGTATCCATCTTCTCCCTGTATGCGGCAAGGTGGCCATCGCACGGTATGGCTGAGGGAGGGAAGCAGCAAGTGGGCGGCTGGTGGCCGACTCCAGGGTGCTGTCTGGGGCTAGAGAATTAGCCCCACCCTGAACTTGGCGAAGGCTGGTCCAGCGGAGGTGTAATTTGCCGTGACTGTAACCTCTGCGGCAAGTTACCTGAGCATGAAAGGGGCGTGTGAGAAAGATGCAGGTGCGCCCATCTTGTACGGAGCCTGCGCAGCTCATTTCTGCTCCCTGGGTATCTCCTCCTGGGGTGGGTGTCTTGCCCAGGTAAGGTCGATGGGGAGCTTCGGTATTTCGCCACGTATTGATGCTCTGCATTTTGCCACTGTCGGTGGCGAAAAAGTCACGTCCCCGTGCCTGGAGGTGGTAGGTATAGGTGGTGGTGGACTGGTCTTGTGGTGTGAGGTGTTGCAGGAGGGAGGTCCAGGTCTGGTTGGTGGCTGCTGGTGAAAGTGACAGTGTTGAGGGTTGAGGTGATTCCTTGAGGAGGCACCGTAGATGAAGTGTTCCCTGAATGGTTTTTTTTTACCCGTGGTGGGAGCCCAGATGACATGGCGGATCGTCATGGCCGGAGATGGTGTGGTGGCGATGGTGGGCCGTGGCTGAATGCTGGCCACCGATGTGAGGGTTGGCGTATTATGCCGGTGGTTGGAGGTGGGGGCCCCTTGGGAGTGTGGGTGGTTGGGCTTTCCACATGGCTTGGTGAATGCGGTATGTCACTTGGTTGGTGTTTGGCGGCATCGGGGTGGTGGGTCGTGAGAGGGAGGGGGGGGGCGGTGTATTACTGGGGTGGGCGTGAGACTCGCCCAGATCGGGTTGTGGAGGTGGTGAGTTTGGGCGTGGGTGGGGAGGGATGTGGTGGTGTGTGGGATGTGGAGCGGCGGGTGATGGTTGGCGGTGGTGGTGGTGGAGACAGAGCGGGTGATGGGGTGGTGGGGCTGGGAGGGGGTTGGGACAGTGGAATGCTGCGTGGAGGGGATGGTATGGGTTGTTCGGAAGGTGTGAGGTGCTTAGGGTGGTGTGAGGAGGGGTGGTGGATTAAGGGTTGTGGAATGCGGTGCGCTGTGCAGCTCAGGAGAGGTAGCGTAAGTGTGTGAGAGAAGTGATTCAGTGTCGGGGGCGGGGGAGGTAGGGGTTGGGGGGGAGTGCGGGGTGAGGAGGCAGCAGGTGAGAAGGCGGGGATGGGAGATGAGGTAGAGGAGGGGGAGGGGGTAAGGTACAGGAAATAGGAGTCACAGTGAGAGGTGGGGGTTGAGGGGGAAGATGTGGTTGTGTGGCTGGGGGACATAGGTGGCAGAGCGGGCGGGGCTTTGTTTGCCATATATGGTCTGACGTGTCAATTACGGTAGGTGCGAGGGGTGTTATGATAGTCAATGGTGACCTTATACAGATTGGGGATGTGGGTAACTGTGTAGAGACCCGTGAAGCGCGGGACCAGTTTGTGCAGGGTTGGTAGTCGGGCCACCATAACTGTGTCTCCTGGCTTGTAGGGATTGGTGGGTTTGGTATCTGGCTTGAGATCTTGGTGCTTTTGCAGGTGGTGTAACCTGCTTTGTAGGTGGTGAAGGGGGTCAGACACCCGGGACTTGTTGGGGGTTTGAGGTGATGTCCGAGGGAGATGAGGAACGAGGCTTCTCCAGAAACACCCTCATGGGGGTAGATGTCTTTGTCTCTGGGGCAGGTGTTTAGTCCCCACAGCACGATCTTTACGTGGGCAGGCCAGTCTTCGTCTTGAGTTTCTTCTATTCGGGTTCACACCTGGTTTACGAGGGTGCGATGGCTCCTCTCACATATGCCACTTTCTTGGGGCCAGTGGGGAGAGGAGTGGGAAATCTGGTATCCGGAGAGGGTAGCGAGTTCCTGCCATATTTTCCCGGTGAACTCCGGCATATTGTAGGAATGTAGCGCCTGGGGGATACCAAAATGGGGGAAGATGTGGCAGACGAGGACTTCAGCTACTGATACAGCATGGTGTTCCTTAGCTGGACAGGTGATGAGGAGTAGCTGTCTAAGAACGTGATTATGTAATGGTAACCAGCTTTTGGTGGTAAGGGGCCTACAACGTCCATGGCCAGGAGTTGCCAGGGTTTGTGAGCCGTGATTCTGCCAGTGGGGCTGGAGGTGCAGGTGATGTCTTTCCCGAGGGCGCAGGCTCAGCAGGCTTGATCCACTTGTTGGGCCAAGTTGGAGGGGCTTGTGCTCCAGTAGATGTCTCGAAATACCTGTAGTAATTTTTTTGTGCCCAGGTGTATTCCGTTGTTAGAATGGAGATGGGTCAAGGTGTTCAGGGCTGTTTCGGGGTTGAGTACGATGTGGCCCGTTTGTGTGGAGAGGTGATCACCTTGTTGATGGAGTTTAGAAAAGACACGTGCTGGTATCCAGTCTGGTCGATCACAATTTCACCATTGTTGGACCAGCTCGGACGAGGGGTGGATGGATTGTATGGGGAGCTGGGACAGAGCGCTGGCATTCGTGTGGAGTTTTCCGGGGCGGTAGGAGATTTCGTAGTGGAAATCTTCTAATGTCTCCCTTCATCTGATGAGCTGCGCATTTTGGGTGTTTGATTGTCGGAGCCATTGGAGCGACTGATGGTCGGTGATGATGGTGACCTTAGTGCCCGACAGGTATGCCCGGAAGTGCTCCAGGGCCCAGACTATTCCAAGGCACTCTCACTTGGTGGCAGCACAGATTTTGTAGGCCTGGTGGAGGATTCTGCTGCACATGCGATAATGTGCTCCCATCCTTCTTGTACTTGTACTAGGATGGCACCAATTGCGATGACTGACACGTCCGTGTATAGGCGAAATAATATGTTGTAATCGGGGAAGGCACTGACGGGGGCAGTGATAAGTTTGGTCTTCAAGGTGTTGAATGTGGTAACTCTGTCCATGTAAAAGGCTATCCCTTTCTGGTCAGGTTGTGGAGGGGCTTAGCAATGTTGGCGAAGCCCTTTACAAACCTCTGGTAACAGGAGGTTAGTCCCAGGAAAGCTCAGACTTCTGTTACGTCTTTTGGTAGAGGAAGGTCCACGATGCCGCGGACTTTGTCAAGAATGGGGGCAATCCCTTCCTGGGAGATGATGTACCCCAGGAAGGCAATGGAGTGTGTCACCAGGACGCACTTGGATGGTTTAAGTTTTAACCCAGCTTGTCTGATCCACTAGAAGACTTGCTTGAGGCAATGGAGGTGGTCAGCCCAGGTCCTGCTAAAAACGATGACGTTGTTTAAGTATGCAAGGCAAGTCTCCCATGTGAGGCCACTAAGGACGGACTCTATGAAATGTGAGAAAGTGGCAGGGGTGTTACAGAGTCCGAAGCGAAGGATGTTAAACTTGTAGTGTCCCCTGTTGCTGGTGGAGAAGGCAGTTTTCTCTCTGTCGTTGGGGTGTACTGGAACCTGCCAATACCCTGATTGGAGGTCCAAGGTGGAAAACCACGATGCTCCGTACAGGGAGTCGAGGGAATCATCAATACATGGCAGGGGTGTGGCGTCCTTGGTTGTAACATCGGCGAGGCATCGATAGTCCACACAGAATCTCACTGACCCATCTTTCTTTTTCACTAGCATGACGAGAAGGATCACGGGCTTATGGAGGGTGAGATGACACCAGCATCTAACATTTCCTGGACCTGCCAGTCCTCCTTGGCTCGCTGGTGGGGGTTCTTTCACCGAGATGGTTGGCGAATTGGTGGTCTCTCGGTGTGGATCTCGTGGGTCAGGACAGTAGTGTGGCCTATATCAGTTAGTCCTGATGCAAATAGGTCCCGAAAGTCCAGGAGCAGGTGGCATAGGCTGTCCGTTTGGTGGTGAGAGAGGTGAGGGGGTAAGGGAGGAAGGGAGGCAGGGATGCGAGGGGGTGTGCAGGGCTCGGCCTCCTCCACTTCTCCCATTACTAGCCCTTTTGGTAGGGTAAGGGGGGTGGTGGAGAGGTTAGCGATGTGCACCATATCATGGTGGGGGGGGAGGAAGGTTGGGGGGAGTAGGCAGGAGGAAAGGGTTATGGGGGGTAAGGAGGGGGAGAAAAGAATGGGGGTTCCTGACTGCCTGTTTAGTTGCAACCAGGCCTCATGATGATGGGGGATGGTGAGGGTGGAGGCGATGGTAGCGGGGAAGGTGAGGGCAGGGGAGGGGGGGGCAAGGAGAGGAATAAAGGGTCAGGAACCCCAGGGGACGAGGGGTGAAGACTGGGGCCAGCGGGCGGGCGGGCGGGCGGATGGGCGGGCAGGGAGGGGGGGGTGGGGGCATGCACATGCAGATGGGCTGGGGGCTGGAGTCCGGAGGTTTGTTAAACTGGAGTCGCCACCTGTGGCAGTTGATGCTTGTCCGGAGCTTTTGAAGATTTAGCCCCAGGTATCCGTCGTACTCATGACAAGAGGAGTCAAAAATGATGAAGGGGTGTAGTGAAGAGACGTTTTGGTGCATGTCTGTGTGTAGGGCCTGTTTTTCCCCATGTATGGGCAGGGAGCCATCCTCCATGCCCACAAGGTGAGCTGAGGTGGGGAAAAGCAGGCCGAGGGTCGAATGGTGACGGGAGTAAAAATGACTGTATAGGCAAGATCTAGCTGCTCCCGTATCGCCTAGCAGCCTCGCCTTTACCCCATTCAGTCTCATCTTGTTGTAGACTGGAGGGCAGTATTTCTGTGAGGTGGCCCCTGCCACCGTGGGGAGGTGCAGGGGCGGCCATAAAAAATCCAGCTGCTGCGGTGTATCGTCGTCCTCGGGCTCCATTCCCCCAGGGTCTAAGTGGCTGTCTGTGGAGGCGTTGCCCTCGATGCCCTCATCCTCTAGGACCAAGATCTTATGGCGTCCCTGGGTGGTGGATTTCCTCCGACCTGCTTTCAGTTGTTCCCTGATGTCATGGAGGGGACATTTGTTGCTACATGCGGTGAATTCCCATGGGTTGATGGAAATCCAATTGGTGTCTCTTGTGTGAGGGTGCTTGCATGAAGGGTGGGCCTTGGGGATGGAGGGCATTGGTGGAGGGCTTGGCTGGACTGGAGGTGGGCGAGAGGTGCGTGGTGGCGCTGCTTTTTGTATGGGGAATTTGCTTACAGTGCCAGTCTGTTGTGGGGTAGTACGGGCAGCCAGGAGGCAACATATGAGCTGGATATCTTGATCTAGGTCTCCCTTTGGGTCATGGATTGTGAAGTGCTCCCTGACTGCACTAGGGAGAATCTTCACCAGAGAATTAAAAACAAGTTGCTCCCGGGTTTCTTTGTTGCATCCCAGGTATGCGGTGGTGATGAGTCGCTGGGCCTGGACGAGTGTGTCATCAAGGTTTCCGTCATAGGTGAGGGAGTCGACCTGTGCTAGCGCTATGACTTTCCCTAATGAGGGGGTGACTGCCTGAGTCATAAGTTTGGTGAATGCTGCCCATGTTAACTCCAGGACGATCTTGGGTGCAATTGTGGCTACTGCTTTGCCCAGAAGTGGTAGCATTACTGCTATTTTCTGTCTGTCTGTCTCCAAGGCTATCTCTAACAGTGGTTTTACTATTTCCAAGTATGTGTGGATGTCATATTGTTCAGGGTCAAATTTAGGTATCTGGACGTGTGGTTTTGTGGCCATTTTGCCGAAGTTTCCCTTGTTCCCGTTGCCACCCACCGGGTCAAAAACCACCACTGGCCACCAGTGTTATGCTGCGTGTGTAAGGGTGCAACTTCTCGTCCCATAGACACTGAGCCTGGAGCAAGGTTCTCTTTCTAGACTGGGTTGGGCTCTTTTAAGGCATTCAGTGGAAACAGGGCATAAAACTCAGGGCAACAAACCTTACACGTATATTACATAAATTACAGCACTGCTACAATGCACATGGCACACTTTACAAGAAAATAATACTGCACACAGATAGACAGGGCCGGAGGGCCGGCCTGTTGGTGTCTCGTCCGGGAGTGGTCTGAGGTCCGTGGTAGGAAGGTGCCCTTCCGCAGGGGTACGGAGGCTTGGGCCTAGGGGCTGGGCCCGAACAGGGAGAGTAGGCGCACTTGCCTTCGCTTACCCTGCTGGATAGGAGGTCGTCATGTGGAGCTAGGGAGGTTATGCCCCGGGGTCCTGGGGACGTCTCGGCTGGTCCTTGGGCTGCGGTCTCACTGCTGAGCCTCCGTCAGGTGTGGACTGTGGCAGCTTGGTGCGGTAGAGTCTGACAGGGGTTGGGGCCGCCGGGAGTCGAGCCGGAGAGCTAAAACCCCAAACACCAGGGGTCCCTGCCAGGCCTCCTCCAGCTGCTGGTCAAGGGGGAGGGTGTCTCTGTGGGGAGAGAGGGGGAAGGTACTTGCCGTTACCCTTTCTTTTAGTTCTTTTGGTGGAGCGGCAAGGTGGCCGTCTCCGAGGTGCAGCAAGGTGGCCATCTCCAAGGTGCGGCAAAGTGGCCATCACCTCTCTCCCTTTTGTGAAGTTAGAGCGAGGGCGACTGATGTCCGTCTCCTCCCCATGTGCGGCAAGGTGGCTGTCACCTGGTGTGAGTAGGGGCTGCAAGGCGGCCTTCGCCTGACCTCCTTTTGTGGAGTTAAAGCGAGACCGGCTGGTGTCCGTCTCCTCCCCGTGTGCGGCAAGGTGGCCATCACCCGGCGTGAGTAAGTGCGGCAAGGTGGCCATCACCTGACCTCCTTTTGTGGAGTTAGAGCGAAGGCAGCAAGGTGGGCGTCTCCTCTCCGTATGCGGCAAGGTGGCCGTCTCCTCTCCGTATGCGGCAAAGTGGCCGTCACCCGGTATGGCTGAGGGAGGGAAGCAGCAAGTGGGAGGCTAGTGGCCGACTCTGGGGTGCTGTCTGGGGCTAGAGAATTAGCCCCACCCTGAACCTGGCGAAGGCTGGTCCGGCAGAAGTGTAATTTGTCGTGACTGTAAACAATGTGGCGAGTTACCTGAGTGCAAGAGGGGCATGTGGGAAAGACGCAGGTGCGCCCATCTTGTAAGGAGCCCGCACAGCTCATTTCCGCTCCCTGAGTACCTCCTTCTGGGGTGGGTGTCTCACCCAGGTAAGGTCGATGGGGAGCTTCGGTATTTCACCGCATATTGATGCTCTGCATTTCATATATAAATATAT
>JAGKTI010008019.1:0-18641 GCA_018397915.1 Birgus latro | reverse complement strand
TATATATATATATATATATATATATATATATATATATATATATATATATAGCACAATACATGTTTTCAATAGATGCAATGTAACTCATCACTCGCTAGTGAATTCCTTCAGAAGAATTGGAACTTTTGAGCAATGAGGAAGCTGATTATTAGTAGTAATCACTCTATTATCCGGATGCCCAGTAACCGGACACCCCACTGTCCGGACACTGTTGCCTGGGATGTTCGGAACCCAAAAATGCCAAAAAATTTGCTAGGAACCCAAAATAAATCTGATTTTTTTTTTGACCCGTAAGTTTGAATTGGGCGCGCAGCACCAAAGCCGTGTTTACAATTGCTTCCCGTGCCCCCCAGACTCCCCTTCCCCTCCCCCCAGTTCTCTCTCGACTGCCATCATGAGTAAGCGGTTGTCAGGGTGGTTGGCGGTAGTGTTTGTTTTCATTTAAACAGTCATAATTCACAGTGCTAAGGATTAAATGCAGTTAAACACTGGATTGCTGTACATGCTTCAAGAGCATTTTCACCACTGTCAGAGCCTTACAGGTGGGGATAATATTTGTAACAGCCACCATGGATATGTAAGTACACTGTCAACTGCCAAATATTTTCCATAATCACTTCTAAATCAACTGCCGAATATATTCCATAATCACTTCTAAATCAACTGCCAAATATTTTCCATAATCACTTCTAAATCAACTGTCGAATATTTTCCATAATCACTTCTAAATCAACTGCCAAATATTTTCCATAATCACTTCTAAATCCTCATTTTCTGCTTACATTTTATTTATTTCAAGCTTTGTGTCCCATATTTGAATGCATAGGCTGTGAAGAAGGTGATTTTCATAGTGATTATCATGTCTCTTACCTACATTCACTATGCTGTCAGCTGGTGAACATATTTGCCATACTCACCTCTAAATCATCATTTTTCTGGTCAAATTTCATTTATTTCATGCTTTGTGTCCCATATTTGAGTGCATAGACTATGAAAAAGGTGATTATCATAGTGATTTTCATGTCTGTTACCTATGTTCACTATGCTGTCAGGTGGTAAGCATATTTGCCATACTCACCCCTGAATCATCATTTTCTGGTAATTCAATTAATTCATGCTTTGTGTCCATTATTTACGTAAATGGGGTCTTAAATAAGTGCTATGCATGTCTGGTAGGAAGGTTTCTGACTTAGGTTAGGTTAGGGTCAGGAATGACCGGTGCTGGAGCTTCAGGGCCCAATATCTGGACACGACCACTTTCCGGACATGCCCTTGGCTCTGTTACAACGGAGTATGGAGGGATTACTGTATTTTATCACTATTATTAGTAACCACAGGACTTACAAAGACATCTGATGATCTTCTATACTAAGGTGCTTCAAATGGATATCGCCCAAAGGGATTAAGTCTTGGGTATGGCTGGGGTCTACTGCTCACATAATGCCACTTATGGACAAGCAACGACCCTGGTACTCACTCTTCCCTTAAATGTTCAAATTTACTAAATTAACTCCATTGTTACCACATACTTCTCTCCCCCCTTTTCCTTTATATAAAGGAACAATTATACCTGACTGGAAATCAGGTATAATTGTTCCTTTATATAGAGGAAAAGGGGATAGAGAAGTACTGTATGTGGTAACCATAGGGGTATTTGCCTTCTCAGTGTGACTGGAAAGATATATGGTAGAATACGTATTGAAAGGGTTAGCCATATAACAGAGGAGTTAGTTGGAGAAGAACAAGGGGGATTTAGGAAGGGAAAAGGGTGAGCAGATAAGATATTTGTTCTAAGATGTTTAGTGGAGAAGTATCTAAGGAAGGAAAAGTGTATGCTGCCTTCATGGACTTGGAGAAAGCTTATGACAGAACAGATAGGCAAGGTATGTGGAAGGTATTAAGAATATATGGAGTGGAGGGGAAATTGTTGAGTGCTGTGAAGAGCATGTACGAAGGAGCTAGGGCTACTGTGCGAGTGGATGGTGAGCTAAGTGAGTTCTTTGATCTGAAAGTGGAACTGAAACAGGGTTGTGTGATGTCTCCATGGCTGTTTAATATATACATGGATGGGGTTGTAAAGGAGGTGCAAGGTAGGGCAATGGATGTGGGGGTGGCTCTAATGAATGAGGGCGAGATGTGGAAGATTCCGGTGTTGTTGTTTGTTGATGATACAGTATTGTTGAGTGAAGATGAAGGGGAGTTGCAAAGTTTGGTGAATGAATTTGGGACAGTGTGTAAGAAGAGGAATCTGAAAGTCAATGTGAACAAGGGTAAAGTTATGGTGTTTGAGAGGAATGAAGTCACAGAATGCACAGTGAGGTTGGATGGTGAGGATATGGAGAATGTGAGTGAATTCAAGTACTTGGGCAGTGTGATGAGTAAGGATGGAAGTTTTGGGGATGAAATACTTGAAAGGGTATAGCAGGGAAGGAAGGTTGTTGGTTCATTGAAAGCAGTGATGAGAAATAGGGAGGTGAGAATGGAAGTCATGAGGTCACTGCATGATAGTATTGTGATCCCTATCCTGACGTATGGAAGCGAGGCATGGACCTTGCTAGAAGGTAACAAGTCAAGAGTGAGAGCAGTGGAAATGAGTTACTTGAGAGGAGCATGTGGAGTGACATGAAGGGACAGGTTGACTAATGAAGAAGTGAAGGAACGTTGTTGGGTGGATGTGGATGTGGTTGAGAAGATTAGGAGAAATACACTGAGGTGGTTTGGACATGCGGAGAGAATGGAGAATGAAAAACTAACTAAGAGGGTGTATGCAGGTGGGGTGGAAGGAGGGAGAGGGAGGGGAAGGCCAATGATGAGGTGGAGGGATGGAGTTGAGAGGTATACGAGGGAGGGGGGAGTGAGCTGGGGGGAGGGTACGCAAATGGTGGGCGACAGAGTGACTTGGAGGCATTTTGTCTACGGCCACCCTTTGCAAGATTAGGGCTTCGGGCTATAGAGAGATAGATATACAGTAAAACCTCGATATAATGGACTTCAGTACAACGGAATTCACTTTTATCGGACTCGAGGAGCTACCAGACTAAACTCCTATATATCGGAAAAAGTCCGATATAGCCAGAATCAGTCCGGACTGCCTGACAACTTCAGCTATGTTCACCACAATAAGACAAGTAAAAGACATGTTTTTCAGTGCACAATACAGTATTATTATACCATTTGATTAATGTAGTGAAGGTAAAACACAGTACAATACTGCAATGGTGGTGAAAACTACCAATAAAATCCGGACTAATGTCTGATATATCGGAAAAATTCCGGATTAGCAGGGGTAAGTCCGGATGTCACTTTTATCAGAAAATCACATATTTCAGACTGGCCTGAGCCCCAATTAGTCCGTTATAATGAGGTCTTACTTAGATAGAACTCTGAGCTCATGTGCCTATGATGTGGCAATAAATGAATGATAAGTGGAGCAGGCACCAAACCCGCTAACTACTGCTGGTGGGTTTGGCACCAGTGGCTAAGTGAACTTAACCCAAGGAATCCCATCGACGTATGAGTACGTCGCGATGTTTTGTCACAGCTACACCCATTGACATACGGGTACGTCGCACAATTGCAAGGGTCATAATTTGCACAGTTTTCAAGTTTCATGGGTAATTTTTGGTAGGCATACATGGGAGACCTTCCTTTACCTGCTGTCAAGTGGGGATACTGCCTGGTCCCACCTAACCCACCCTCCCCCCCACACTGGGTAATTCACCTGTTAGCAGTAAGCTGGCCAGTAAAGGTATGTTGCCCCACGGTCTCTCCAATGACGAAATTCACTGAAAGTGATTCCTGAGGTGGAGGACAAAGAAATAAAGAAGCTAGAGCAAGAGACAAACAGAAGTGATGAGGTGGTAATGTCATAAAGGAAGGTGCCATATGTGGATGTATTTGGTGACTGAACATTGCTTCTATTGCCTATATAAATGTGTGAAAACCAATACAGTCTGTTACTACACATAAATTCATACCAAATACATAAATAAATATGTAACTGAAAGTGGCTTGAATCAGTTAACCCTTCCATAGTTCGTTTTCTTTAGCCAGGTACCCTGAAAAAGAAGGAAAACGTAAGGTTGCATGACACCTGTATCAACATTTTTAAGCACACGATCGTGATTTCTCTATGAATTTTCGATGTTTCTCACCAAAAGGGAAGGTTTGAGCCAATAAATTTTTTTTCCAAAAATGATCGGGATTTTAGGGTATTGTAGGTTGGAAATCGGACAGGACGTGACGGGTTAACACACCACCAACTCATTTCATTCTGCCACAGAGTTCAATCTTGAAACAAGCCACACTAGCCTACCAATTCCACACTGATTTATATTATGGAACAAGTAAAATCAACATTTAATGTGTATTTTATTAAGATATAAAAATATTACACAATGGTCAGTTTGTACACCATTAAGTGTAAGTAAATAATACCTCAGGATTATGATCTTACATACTAAACTTAAAAACTGTAACTTTCCAAGTTTCAGTAATAGGCAAAATTGTGTTAATCCCTTAAGAAAAATAACTTACCAGTAACAGGTCATATGCTAAGCAGTCAAATACTTATATTGTATAGGCTGAAAAGAATCCATGTAAAATCAAGTCATATGCTGCCTATATCACATTACTATCATTAGGCTGTCTGGCAACTATATCAAGATTGATATATTAATGGTAATACTTTATAAAGATAATAATGTTACAACCTAAGATATATAACAATTTAATTTTCTTGAACATTAAACTAATGGTCATATGCTTAAAAAATAAAAAAAAAAAATAAAAAAAATAAAAAAAGGTATTCCACATTTGTGCAACTGGTATATTCCACAAGTGGATTCTACAATTTATCCGTATGTTTAGTCACCACTGTGACAGAGTGAGACTGCTAAGCGTGATGATATAGGAAAAGTGATTTTAAAGTAAATAATCATACATTAGTATCTGAGAATGGATATGAAGGATCTTCTTACATTTCACACATTTTCCCAGTAATTCTGGCATTTAACGACTGCACAAATGTGGCACAAATGTGGATTCAACAATTTGTTTAAGCACATCAATTGCTGTCAAGTGCAACTCATGGCTGCTACATTTTGTTTAAGCATATGATCATAAGTTTACTAAGAATACAGTACCTACATATAAACCAATGCCAGGAATTTCCAATCTAAATATTATATTATAAAATGATACAGTTCACCAAGTCTTACAAAAGCAAGTAGTAGTAGTTTACCTGATAAATATACTCTTAAGTGCAGACAATATAGCTAAGGATTATTCAATTATAAATCTATCAAGATAAAACACACTCAAGACTTTCATTAAGCCGCTCCTACAAAGAAAATACAAACAGTACTTGACCACTTTACTTCAGTTACAGGATTCAAGCACTCGGCATACTTTATCGGTGCTTTTTTAGCATCATCAGAAGACTGGAAGATTTGGAATTTATCTGTTTGTGGAATCCTTCCTCATAAAATGTTGTCATAAGTTTCTTCTTGAGCGTAGCAAGGTTTGGCATTTTATCACATGATGGCACATTAAGAAGGGTAGAGAACAATTCTTGCCACATCTCCTTCTGCCAGTACCTGGTTTTAGAGAGCAGAGAAATGGTTAGAGTATATATTTTTATATGACAAATTCAATTTCTTTTTTGAAATATCCAAACCAACAGTACACCTCAACATCAAGAAACAAGGTTACAAACTGCTTCTTCTAATTTCTATCTGGCAGTATATGACATTTTGGTTCGGCTAATTAAATGAAAATACTGTATGTGCACCCACTCATCATTCAAGCCTTCATAATTTTTAGTACCATCCAATTCTGAACCAGATAAAACTTTGCATTATGGTATCTTGTACCAGATGCATTTTAATAAATACAGGAAAACCTTCATGTATCACATGGTAATGTCTGGGAAAGAAAAACATGTGGTATGAAAAGTGAATGGAACAGCATATCAATGGGAGAATATGCAGAAGGTAGAGTGGCTGAAAAATATAAGAATCAAGTACGGACAAATTATCTAGGAAACATTTATGCCTCAGCTATCTTAACTCATGCAATTTCCAGTATGGTGGCAAGAGGAAGACATCAGGAGTAATGATAATGACTCTCTAATATTGGCATCTGGCAAAAGTACAGCAGACCGTCACACTGGGTTTAATGGATGTCATGAAGCCCACCGATCTTTCACTGGTTATAAGGAACAATGTCCATTGGATGGGGTGCAATGGGTTGCAATACATGTGTTTTCTACTCTTTTTACTCCAGCCTGGGTGGTAGGTGGGGGTGCTCACCATCCACTCACTTGATGTAGTACTGCTCTCAGGTGCCTGCCCAAAACTCTTCCTTCCTTCTTCCTTTCCCTCCTCTTCTGTCTTTCTTTCTTTCATTCTTTCCTCATCCATCTGTCTACAGGTTACTCTACATTAAGTGACATGCCAAATGGTTTCTTGTACACCAGGAAACCATTTACTACAATGGGTAGTAACCACATAACCAAATTATGGCACCTGATAGTTTAGTGGGTAATTAGGGCATTCCAACTGGATTAAGTCTGTGCAGGTTTAAATGTAGAGGGGTGGTTGGAGTTTATTGCTCACGTATTGCTACTCTGGGATGAGTGAGGTTGGTCACTCTCATCTTAACTTGTAGGCGCCAGGTGACGGTTATATCAGACGCAAAGTTCGTGGATCGGGGACGCTGGGTGATGGCTACAAGCACATTTGTTTTCGTGACATTGTTTGAAGCGGCCAACAATTTATCTCGTCACATAAGGGTGGTGGCATACTCCCGCCTCCACAATGAAGCATGAGTCAGTCTGTCCCGCGCCCTGGCCAGGTGTAGTACAGTGTCTTAAAGATCGTCCTTGTCCAAATCTGTCCCTGCTGACCATGGCTCCCTTGCATCTTCCACCCTAGCCAAACTCCTGCTGAAGGATGTGAGGAAAGAGCTTGGTAACAGTGCCATAGGACATGTACTTAATGATACTGTGTCCACTCTTGCAAAGAGTGGCGAAACTTCTTCAGAGAACGGAGGAAGTTATCACGCTGAGAGCAACGTGTCACATGAGCCCACCCCTGCTCCCTCAGACACATCGGATAACGACATGAAAGTGCTTCAGGAGGCTGTAGAGGCATAAAGAAAGTGACTATTTGTTACTGATGAGGAGGAGGATGTGCCAGGAAAGTGAAGGAGATGGTGGTGACAATGACAGTCACATCTCCATAAATGCCACCACCAGGTCTCTCCACCACACTCTGAGCAAGAAGGTCACCTTCCCTCCCGCCACGACCCTCATCACCACAACCTGGCACCTCAAGGGCCATTTCCCCAGAACCCAGCCCTTCATATGTGAGGAAAACAAGGTCTGCGGTTCCACCTTGGACACGTGGTATGCCAGCATCACCCTAAGGAGTCCCCACTACAGGTAAGTCATCACCCACATCCTCCCCCACCTCCACTGCCCCATTCCCCTCCTGCCTGTGGTAGTGGGCATGCAGGTGGCCACAGGCATGCTCGTGGTACAAAGAGGCGCCTTATTCCAGCTAAATCAAGCCAAAGCAGCCCCGGCATTGACAGGCTTGGCACTTTTGTGTGGGAGGAGGGTGAAGGTTTCCAGCCTACCCTACCTGCCTTTTATGAGACAGGGGCAGGTGTTTAGAGGGAGCACCTGGAGGCAGGTCAACCAACAATCCTATCCTTCTTCCGAGCCATATTTACTACCAGTATTATGCAGCACCAGGCTATATCTGTCCGCTGGCTTGAAGTGTTGATACCCCAGAGTGCAAAAATGAATGAATGGTCAGCACTGGAGATGGGGGAAATGTGTGTGTGGCTTGCACTGACAATGATAATGGCACAAGTAAAGAAGCATGTCCTTCACAATTATTGGGCAATGGATGAAATATTACACACACCTGTCTTTGGTAAGTACATGGCCTGTGACAGGTACTTGGCCATTCTCAAGTTCCTTCACCTTAACAGGAACTATGGCCCAGTCCCAAATGACAGGTTGTGGAAGATCAGGCCACTTCTTACCATGCTGAAAGCCATTTATCAGGCTTTTTTGGCCATTTCAGAAAGTGGTTATTGATGAGTCGCTTGTCCTATTCCGGGGACGTTTAGCATTTCTTCAGTATGTGCCTTCCAAACGACATGCTTTGGCCCAAAGTTCTTTGCCTTATGTGACTGCAAGACTGGATATGTGCTAGACGTGACACTGTACTCAGCTACAGGTGTGGATATACCCAGCGATGATCCCCATGGGTTTTCTGCTGCTGTAGTAAAAGTGCTGATGGACAGGTACAGTGCTCCCTCCTTTAACGTGAGTAAAGTAGACTGGCCACATGCTGCGGTATACTCTTCCGTGGTATATGTTCCATATGTTTCCATTATAAAGGGCTAACCTAGGCTGGACATTTTTCAAAATTGCCATTTCACCCAAAATCCCACCCAAACCCTCCAAAAAACACCCTTCTGATATTTACTCTGGTACTCATACACAGGAAGTTATTGAAAATACATAAGGATAGTTCCTATGCATTAATAAAAAAAAGTGTAGGTCGCTAACCTGACTGGCTCTGCTGGCCACATTCGCTGTCTCTGGTGCCACCAGACCCCATTCTCTGTAGTCACTGGTGAGATGTGGCTGGCTGGTCCCCTTTGTCATCAGAGCCAAGCCCTTCAAAGTCCATGGAGAAAACAATGGATATAACCTCTTCGTCTGGTTAAGCACTGTCTTCCGGGCTTGATTGCCAGAGGATGGCTGTTGTGAAGTTTCCTGACGAACTTGAAAAAAGTCTGTGATCATTCACTCGCACCCTAAACATCTCTGTGTACTGCCTCACATAACTGGCCACTAATGCAGCAGTTTGCTCGGCTCGGTCCTTATCTGTGTCCTGGTTGATGATGACGAAGGTGAGCCTCTCTAAATTCCACAATTTCTCTCAGCGTGCTTGTTGCTATCCCTCCTGCTGGCCTTTCCTCTGCCTCTCCCTGTTCTTTGCCCTCTTCCTGCAGCTGGTCCATCAGTTCCTCGGTGTCCAGGATGGGGTCTGAAGCAAGAAGCTCCTCTATGTCATCAGCATTGAGTTGTTCCATGCCAGGAATTCTCCTTGCTACCCTCACCGCTGTGTCAACCCCCTGTGGCTCGGTCTCTAAGTTAAGCCTGTGCCCTGGCAAACCTTGCAAAATATTGTGCCACACGTGATGCACCATGGCCTGCATCAGCTCATTCCAGGCTTCAACAATGGTGTCCACTCCGTTTTTTATATTAAACGACTTCCAAAAGTTGATGAAAAACTATTCCTCCCTGGAATGCTGTGTGGCGGTGGTGGCAGCGACAGCCTGTGGCAGTGGTGAGTCATGGCTCATGCCAGGAGTAGGTGACTCAGGCCATGGTGAATCTGGTGAAGTTGCCAGCTCAATCAAATCTTCTTCAGTGTCAGTGGCAGCTTGGAGCATAGCAACGGTCTTTGAGGCATAGGTTGCCTTCAACACTACAATCACTTCTTGGTCAAGGAGCTGGAATGAGGTTGTGTTCGGAGGCATGAACACAACCTTGATGTTGGGATGGTGATCGTCGAGGAGTGGTGAGTGACTTGGCGCACTGTCTAAGAAGCAGGATCTTAAATGCCAGGTTGTGTTGCTTGCAGAAATCTTCTGCTTCTTTTGTGAGGCACTTGTCAAACCATTCAAGACAAACTGTACCAGACATCCACCCCTTCTTGTCGTACATCCAGTGCACACTGAGCTTGTCCATATCACAGTTCCTGCAGGCGTGTGGTTTCTTGGCTCATGAGATAACAAGTTGTTTCATTTGCATGTCCCAGAGGCATTACAGGTTAGAAGTAGAGTGAGTCTTTCCTTAGACGCCTTGTAACCACGGGCCTGTCACTCACACCGTTGGATGTAGGTCCTTGTGGGCATTTTCTTCCAAAAAAGGCCCCGTCTTGTCAGCACTAAAAATTTTGTCATGGGTGTACCCACTGTCTCTAATGACATCTCTAGAAATGCAAGGAAGGTAGAAGCAGCAGAAACATCAGCACTGGCCCCCTCACCAGTTAAACTAACACTCCTTAACCCATTCCTCTCAATAAAAGAATTTAACCAACCTTTTGAGGCCTTGAAGGGTGTCAAGTTCTCCTGGTTTAGCCATCTACTTACCTGACTGTAGAGATGTTTGGCTTTATCACATAGCGTAGTGCCGTCGGTAGGAATATTTCTCTGTCCCTGCCGCTCGATGAACCGAAGTAGAAGTCGCTCTGTGATCTTCAATGTTGCATTCCTGATCTTAAAATTTGTGTTACTCGATACCGCATTACAGAAGGAAACACTGTACTTCCACAAAAACCACATCTTGTACATCGACAATGACTACACTTCTCTGGCACTGATGCATTATTTACTTAAATGTGGGACTGGGTTCTGTGGAACTGTCTGTGCACAAAGACAGAATTTTCCATCATTCCCAGAAAAGACTGAGAAAGGTACCCTGTTAACCCGGAAATGTGGTAACATGTTGGCCATATACTGGCACAGCAAGCAAAAGGTCAATATGCTTACGACAGTTCACCGTGGGGTTTTGCAGGACACAGGCAAGACAGACTACAGGACCGAGCAACCAATGTTGAAGCCAGTTGCCATCAATGATTACGATATCATGTGGCTTGTGAATACTGTATATCTGATATGCAGTGAAGAGATAGGTTACCTTTGGAAGTCTTGCAGATGGTATAAAAAGGCATTCCAGCACCTTTTGGATATCAGTATTCTGAACAGTTTCATACTTTACAATGAGGATGTGGGTAAAAAATCTTTCCTTACGCAAGTATGAAAAAGAACTGGCACAGCAGCTCCTTGAAAAGTATGGAACTGTTGAGGTTGCAAGTGAAAGAAGGCAAGTGTACCAGGTGCCACCGGCTGGCATTATCTCGTTCGTCTAGGCCAAACACCTGCAGGGCAAGTGACCTACAGGCATTGTCATGTGTGTTCAATGACAAAACATCAGCCCACTGGATGCAAGGAAATGGCCCATCAGTGTCAAAAGTGCAAGACTGCACTTTGTCCACAGTGTTTTTTCATGTTCCACCATGAACATGAATTTTAATCACAGGAGTGTGGGACCTTGTATGTAAACAGTGAACAAAGACAAAAAAGTGTTATGTTTGTGATTTTCTTTTTTTCTTTTTCAAGTACAGAAATTACATACAGTAATACCTCAAATATCCGATGTAATAGAGCCAAAGGTATGTCTGAATATTGGTTTTGTCCGGATATTGGTCCTGAAGCTCCAGCACTGGTTTTTCATGACCCTAACCTAATCTAACCTAAATCAGAAAACTACCTTCCTACCTCCCTACTGGACATGTATAGCACTTATTTAGGTTCCTTTTCACATAAATAATGCACATATAGCATGAATTTATTGAATTTAAACCAAAAAATGATGATTTAGAGGTGAGTAAATCATAGGAGCTCAGAACTTGCCAGCATAGTATAAGTAAGTATCTGACATGGAAATTATCTTTTCTCACATTTTATGCACTAAATTATTGGATACAAAGCATCAAGTACAATAAATGATGTAAACTGCTACCAGAAAAATGGTTAGGTTAGGTTAGGTTAGGTTAGGTTATGACTGGACATGAAATTCACTGCTTCCACCTTTTTCATAGTTGGTGCAATTAATAACCATGAATGAAAGAATTAAATTAAAAGCAGGAAATTATGATTAACACAATGTTAGGTTAGGTTAGGTTGGGACCGGACATGAAATTCACTGCTTCAACCATTTTTCTAGCTGTTTTACTTAAGAACCATGAATGGAAAAATTAAATAGCAAGCAGGAAATTATGATTAACATTTTTGGTAATTTTTTAACACATGTACAGCATGATGAAAACAGGTTAGGCATGAAAATCTTTATGGTAACCATAGGTTAGGTTAGGTTAGGACCGGACATGAAATTAACTGCTTCAACCTTTTCTCTAGCTGTTTTACTTAAGAACCATGCATGGAAAAATTAAATTGCAGGCAGGAAATTATGATTAACATTTTTGGTAATTTTTTGACACATGTACAGCATGATGAAAACAGGTTAGGCATGAAGTTAGGGTACTTACGAACAAAAAGCGGCCGTCCTGATGTAATAACCCACTCTATCATCTCCGACTCTGACAGGAAGACCTTGCACCTGGCACACCTTTCCACTTGAGAATCACCACCACTTATCACCAACACTTTCCACAGGGTTTTTTCTTTATAACTGGAATAACATCACTTCACTGCACTGTACATAACAGAAAATTCCCGTGTGGTCTAGTGACGATCCATGGAGAATTTAGTCACTGTCAGAGTCCGAGATGAGCAGACGGAGGCGGCGTAGGGGCATCTTGGTGCGTACGGGCATCTTGGTGCGACGTGGTGATACACTATCCACTACAGAGGACTCGGAAGATAGACGCAAACTAACATCCAGTGGTGATTCAGCCGTGCCTGATGTGCTGGGCTGTGGCTCGGAGCTAGAAGGCCTGTCTTCGTGAGATGATGGTGTGGAATGAGAGTGGACGACGGCAGGGTTGACTGGCCTGGAAAAACTATCAATGGTTGATTGACGCAGAGGACGACGATTTTGACGATTAATGATGCGTTGCCTGAAACCTCGCTCTTCACTCGCCAATTCTAATGACCCCATCTCTCTGTCGCAGTCCGGGTGTTCTAGGTAGTCAAGGACGAACTCCACATAGTGCCGGATTGTGCTCAGCCTGGGGATCGTTGGGGTAGTTGCAAGCTTTGAGGAGTCCGCATCATCGTCACTGTCCTCGTCAGAATCTTCCTGCTGGGTACTCGGACCAGCAACAGTAGATGCGTTCTCGGTATCAGACATGATCTGATACCCAGGATCGCCCTCATCGTCATCCAACCACTCGCGCACTTCGTCGACATCCACAACGTCTCCACCCGTACGAAGCCTTGCATGAAAGTCATCCATGTCAAAACCCAGAAAATCGTGCACCACATCACTTCCACGAAGCAGGTGAGACCAACCATTTTCTAAAGTCTTGACAGAGACTTCCTTCCATGCATTTGCCCAGTTGAAGACGGCAGACTTGAGGTTGTATCGGCGAATGTTTTCGAGAGTTTTTTGTCCTCACATGTCACGTCCTTCCCTGCGATCGTCCTCGTCCTCGTACACAACCATCACCTCATCCAAAAACTTCCGTCGGTATAGCCTCTTCGTTGCCACAATCACTCCCTGGTCCATTGGTTGGATGAGAGCAGTTGTATTAGATGGCAAAAACAGACACCTGATGAGACCATTCTCAGCCACCAACTACCTTGTCTGACGGATGCGCAGGTGCATTGTCAAGAATCAGGAGGGCCTTTACCTGGTCTCGTGGGATTTTCAGTGTCTCCGTCTGATAACGAATGACCTCCTTAACAAAGTGTTGGTGGAACCAATTTTTGAAGATCTTGGTTGTAAACCAAGCCTTTAAAGAATGATACCACACGACAGGAAGGGCATTCATTAACCCACGAAGGCACCTAGGCTGCTTTGCACGGCCTACAATAACGGGCTTGAGCCGGTGCATGCCGTTAGCATTGGCACTGCACAAAGCAGACACCCGTTGCTTCGAGGGCTTGGGACCAGGTAAACGTTTCTCCGTCTCCTCAGCGAGAGAGTTTGTGGGTATTGAACGGTAAAATAGGACAGTTTCGTCAGCGTTGTAAACTTGACCGAGAGTGAGGCACTCCCTATCAATCAAGCCCTTCACCTTCTGCTGAAACTGTTCTACTCCTTCGTTGTTAGCGTCCAGAGCTTCGCCATGGGTCTTACGGTTGGTAAGTCCGTGTCGTAACTTGAACGCGAAGAGCCAACCTTCAGATGCCTTGAAGTCTGGGGCGTCGTGTAGCCTTGCGAACTTTTCAGCAGCAGCTTTCAGCTCCGTTCCATGTACCAACACACCTGCAGCACGTTGTTGTCGATACCAAATCAACGTGGACCGGTCGATGTCTGCATACTTTGGAGTAAACATCACCTTCCTCTCCACATTTCGTCTGGTCTTCAATGCGAAATCAGCCGTGTACTGCTGTAGTTTGTCTCGGGACTTCTTGATATCAAACAAGGTGGAGCGAGGGAGGTTAAACTCACGTAGTATGCGTCCTGTTGACCAGCCGGCGTCCACCTTGTCCAATATCTACCTCTTCTTCTCCAGAGTCAGAACCACTTTCTCCTCTTCTCAGGAGGCGGGGCCATCATCACACACATGATGAAGAAGGTGAAGAGCAGTATCAAGCACTGTAGGAGGCAGGGTATCACCACAAGGGCAATCGCTTCGGCCGCCATTTTTGGAGTTGTTCATGAGGCACGAGCTGAGTGGGTAATGGCGACCAATAGTGGCGCCACGAGTGTAAACATAGCCGATCAGCACGAACGGGAAATTCAAACTGACGCGGTCCCAAAAAATCAATTTTTTCCCGATTTTTTTCATTTTTTTTTGCATTTTGGGGGTTGGGCAGCCCACAATATCCGAATAGTGAGTATGTCCGACTATTGGACGTCCGAATAATAGAGGGATTACTGTATGTCCCAAGTTGATGTGAAGTGCTTGTACATATGTAGTTACCCTACCACCTATGAAAGAAAACCTTATGTACACCAGAAGAAAATTACTTTCTGTGGTGGCACTTAGGTATATTTCTTGCCCTTGTTTTACTGTGCAAAATAAGTGATGATACACTCTGTACATGTGATACAGTGCAAACAGAGTAAGTAATATATTACATAATTAGTAAGAAAAGCATTAGCCCAATGCCAAGAAAATGTGCCAAAAAGCTTACACAACAGTACAATTATCTACCTCATGGATTAGAATAAGGTATTCATTACACCAGTGTGTGCTACTGGTGGAAAAAATGAAATGGAAAGAAAGAAATTTCCTCTCAAAGTGTATCCAGGGTGCAAAGTTGTAAGACAGAGAGGGAAAAATGGGTAAGTATTGTGTCCTTCACCTTCTCCCACACACAAACTGGGCAATGTGCAACACTACTATGGCCGGAAAACCATACACAGGCACACCCCAGTTTAACGATGCAATTGATTAAGTAAAAACCTATCGCTAAGCAGGGTATCTTATCTTGGGGTAGATTTAACATGTAAAGTATACGGATGCATTTTTGAGCCTTGGGTTCCCCCCCAACCAAGTCATAAACCCACACAAATGAGTCCAAAAACAAATTTCTAGCTAACCTAAACCCCCAAATAGCTTTAAAACAAGCTCAAATAAGTCTAAAAGCAGTTTATAACTCACCTAAACCCAAAAATAAAATCTGAAAATAATTAAAAATAAGTCTGAAAAAAATCAAATTCAGTAAACTGTATCCCAGAATGACAATGTTCACCCCACCTAAGACTAAAACACATCATTCTAAGTCTAAAAACAGTTTATAAATCAACCTAAACACAATTTTAAGTCTAAAACTTTATCCAAAAAAAAAAAAAAAAAAAAAAAATCTTTTTACAAGAATTTGGCCATGGTTCGGCGGGGTAGGGTGGTATTTCTACCCCCATCGCTATGCTGGGGTATCGCACATAGGGCTATCTTATCTCGGGGTCTGCCTGTATGCGAGCCACACGTACCGGGTCATGACTCATACCCATAGCTGTGAGTAGGGAAAGTGGGGGAAATTGGCTACTAAATGGAAAATTCCACAGCAAGATGTCGGGAAGCATTACAGACATACCACTCTCCCAGGGAAGTCAGTGTTAAAAATGCTGGCCGGAGTGTGGGCACCAAGACCGAAGTCTGGGCCAAATGTTACAAGACAGACACATCCTGACTCACGCATCCCAAGTACCCTGTCTTCTTTGCGTCCCTCCATATCAACGGAACCATCTACAGACCTGGGGATGCTTTCATTCGCAAGAAGAGTTGGTGAGCAATATGGTTTTATTTTGTTTCTCTAGCTGCTCTGAAACATTTGCCGTGATTAAGTACTTTTAGATAGGGGAATCTGGGGGACACTTAACCTGCCCAAAAAAAACAGTTATATGGTTACCACCTAGCATACTAAATGGTTTCCTGGGTACAGGAAACCATTTGGCTTGCCACTCAGTGTACAGACCATACGGCATCCCTACACTGAGTGAGTGGATGATGGGCGCCCCCATCTACCACAAAGGCCTGTGAGGCTAGGGGACTGACAAGAGATCGAGCTGGCTGGATGAATGTTGTGAGAAGTGCAAGATCAGAGATTTGGCACCCCTTTTTTACATGACAGCATCCGGATTGACTCTGTCGGATATGTTTATGTGGAGCTACAGAAAGTGGTGAATATTCTGGGCATATCAGTCAGACCCAGGATTACGGGGGCTTGAATGATGAGTGAATGGAAGCGTGGCCCACTGGACTGGGCAATCTTAGGCTGTCTGAACATGCTATTCCTCACGCTGACCTAGGGTAAGAAAGGAGGTCCAGATGATAATGATGATGATTACCTTGACTCTATCGCAAATGCTTATGTTAAACTACAGAATGTGGTGAATGTTTCTTGGCGTATCAGACAGAGCCAAGATTCGGGGGCTTGAATGATGAGTGAATGGAAGTGTGGCCCATTGGATTGGGCAAACCTGGGCCGTCTGGACGCTGCTACTCCTCACCCTGCCCCAGAGTGGAAAGAGGTCTGGATGATGATGATTCTCTGACTGCTACACTTTCCAAGATATTAAGGTTTGAAAACAAGCATGTTTGGGAAAGTTGCCCATACAAAGAGGCTGGCAGCTTTAAAATTGCCCGTCGTCCTGGGGTTAAATGTCAGGACCAACTTGCCAAGCCCTGGGCTCCTACACCCCTCATGGGACAACACTGCATTAGAAGATGAATGAATGAATTTACTTCAACCAGGCCTGGAATTGCCCTCTCCCCATTGTGACTGCTGAGTTTTAATCGCAATCTATAGTATCGTAATACTGCACTAGGCATGAAGAAGCGCTATGACACAACAGTGAAATAAGTTTCAAAAGGGCAATATCATGGGCCAGGTTAGTATAAAATGGGTACAGTTTACATTTTTAGTACTGTACTCGAATATGTTTGAAAATAAATGAGCACAATAGAATAAGCTTGAAATCCCACCTGGGGGAGGGGGAGATATAACAGCCTTTCAGTATTAATTCTCCAAATTAGTCTGTTTTAGCAAGTGTCCACTTTTTGTAACAGCTGGCCTAAATAAAATGCTCTAAATATACAGTTTGGAAACATGTGATGGCCAGTCCAGCTAAAATGCAGTAATTGCATGGAAACTTACATTGTGGACAATCCAATGGGTTAGCAACTCAACTGGAGAGAAAAAAAAAAAAAAATCTTTATCTGTCAACCTCATGCAGGCGCCGAACAATAAGTAAGTCTAATGTACATGATATATCTTAAATGAAATGATTCACTGACTTTTAAACAAGAATCTACTATATAACACACATGAAAAAAAGCAGAAAACCATAGGTTAGAATGTGCAAATTTAGGATATCCCCCCCACACCTTTAAATACCCAAGGAGATACTACCATAAGAATGGAATGTGGTTGCGAGCTTGGCAACTATAGTCACGGTGCGCTACTCTGAGGTTGTTATTATCGTGCCCTGGCAAACTACCATTCAAAAGTGCACCTGATTTCATGTATAAGACGAGTGTGATTCGTGTATAATATGTTCGTGTATAATAATATTTGTGTATACAGTAATCCCTCCACTAGCCGACGTAATAGAGCCAAAGGCATGTCCGGACAGTGGTCTTGTCCGGATAGTGGCCCTGAAGCTCCAGCACTGGTCATTCATGACCATAACCTACCCTAACCTAAATCAGAAAACTACCTTCCTACCTCCCTACCGGACATGTACAGCACTTATTTAGGTCCCTTTTCACATAAATAATGCACGCAAAGCATGAATTAATTGAATTTTAACCAAAAAATGATGATTTAGAACTTGCCACCATGGTATAAGTAAGTATCGGACATGGAAATCATCTTTTCTCACATTTTATGCACTAAATTATTGGATACAAAGCATCAAATACAGTAAATGATGCAAATTGTTACCAGAAAAATGGTTAGGTTACGTTAGGTTAGGTTAGGTTATGACCGGACATGAAATTCACTGGCATTCACCTTTTTCACAGCTAGTGCACTAAAATAATGAACACAAAGCATGAATTCATTTAAATTTTACCCCAAAAGAATGAATTTGAGGTAAGTTAGGCTCAGCTGTTCACTGAGTTGGCAGCCTTGTTTAGGTACAGGACATGAAAATCAATGGCATTCACCTTTTTCACAGCTGGTGCACTTCAATACTAGTGGTAACCATGCATGAACAAATTAAATTAAAAGCAGGAAATTATGATTAACAAAATGGTTAGGTTAGGTTAGGTTAGGTTATGACAGGACATGAAATTCACTGGCATTCGCCTTTTTCATAGCTGGTGCACTTCAAAACCATGCATGAAAAAATTAAACTGAAAGCAGGAAATTATGATTAACATTTATGGCAATTTTTTAACTCATTTACAGCATGCTGAAAACAGGTTAGACATGAAAATCTTTATGGTAATCATCTTTCACACAAATCA
>JAGKTI010008018.1:23625-34920 GCA_018397915.1 Birgus latro | reverse complement strand
TCCCTTTCTGTGAGATAATATGTCCCAGGAAGGTGACAGAGCATGCCGCCAGGATGCACTTTGATGGTTTAATTTTAACCCGGCCTGCCTGATCCGTTGGAAAACCTGCTCGAGGCGGTGGAGGTGGTCAGCCCAGGTCCTGCTAAAGACGAAGACGTTGTCCAAGTAGGCCAGGCAAGTTTCCCATGTGAGGTAACTCAAAACGGATTCCGTGAGGCGCGAGAAGGTGGCAGGGGCGTTACAGAGTCCGAAGGGCAGGACGTTGAATTCGTAATGTCTCCCGTCGCTGGTGGAGAAGGCGGTCTTTCTTTTCTTTGTCGGTGGGGTGTACTGGAACCTGCCAATACCCTGACTGGAGGTCTAAGGTGGAGAACCAGGATGCGCCGTATAGGGAGTCAAGGAAGTCGTCTATACGTGGCAGGGGTGTGGCATAATTTACAGTGATGTCGTTTAGGAGTCTGTAGTCCACACAGAACCTCACTGACCTGTCCTTTTTTTTTTTTTTACTAGTATGACGGGGGAGGACACGGGCTGGTGGAGGGTGAGATGACGCCAGCATCTAACATGTCCTGGACCTGCCGGTCCTCCTCAGCTCATTGGTGGGGGGTTTTCCGCCGAGATGGTTGGCAGATCGGTGGTTCTACGGTATGGATCTCGTGGGTCAGGACGGTGGTGTGGCCTATGTCGGTTGGTCCTGATGCAAACAGGTCCTGAAAGTCCAGTAGGTGGTGTAAGCTGTCTGCTTGTGCTTGGTGAGGCGAGAGGTGGGGGGGTAGGGGAGGAAGGAGGGCAGGGGCCCGGGGGGGTGTGCAGGGCTCGGCCTCCTCCATTTCCCCCACGACTAGCCCTTTTGGTAGGGTCAGGGTGGTGGTGGAGAGGTTAGCTATGCACACTGTGTCGCAGTGGGGGGGGGGAGGAAAGTGGGAGGGAGTAAGCAGGAGGAAAGGGTTCCGGGGAACAAGGAGGGGGAGAAAAGGATGGGGGTTCCAGAGGGCCTGGTGAGTTGCAGCCAAGCCTCATGGTGAGGGGGAATGGTAAGAGTGGAGGTGGTGGTTGTGGGATAGGTGAGGACGGGGGGGGGGAGAGACACAAGGGATCCGGAACCCCAGGAGGCGAGGGGGTGGGCCAGGGGTGGAGGGGGGGTGCGCACGTGCAGCTGGGCTGGGGGTTAGAGTCCGGAGATTTGTTGAATTGGAGTCAATGCTCATGGCAGTCGATACTCACCCTGAGTTTTTGCAGAAGGTCCAGTCCCAGATATCCATCGTATGTGCGACAGGAGGAGTCGAAAATGATGAAAGGGTGTAACGCAGAGACATCCTGGTGCATGTGAGAGAGTGAAGCAAGGTGGCCGCCACTATACCTCCTTTTATGGAGTTAGAGCAAGGGCGGCAGTTGGCCGTCTCCTCCCCATGTGCGGCTAGGTGTCCGTCACCCGGTGTGAGCACATGCGGCAAGGTGGCCGTCACTCTACCTCCTTTTATGGAGTTATAGCAAGGGCGGCAGTTGGGCGTCTCCTCCCCGTGTGCGGCTAGGTGGCCATCACCCGGTGTGAGTACGTGCGGCAAGGTGATCGTCACTCTTCCTCCTTTAATGGAGTTATAGCGAGGGCGGTGAGGTGGCCATCTCCTCCCCGTATGCGGCAAGGTGGCTGTCACCTGTTATGGCTGAGGGAGGGAAGCAGCAAGTGGGCAGCTAGTGACCGACTCCAGAATGCTGTCTGGGGCTGTAGGAGTAGCCCCACCCTGAACCTGGCAATGGCTGGTATGGCGGAGGTGTAATGCAATGTTACTGCTACCTGCATGGTGGCTTACCTGAGTGCGAGAGGGGCACGCGGGAGAAGTACAGGTGTGCCCGTTTTGAGCGAAGTGCACGCCGCTCACTTCCGCTCCCTGGGTATCTCCTCCTGGGGTCTGTGTCTGGCCCAGGTGAGGTTGAGGGGGAGCTTCGGTATTGTATTTTACTTATATCCTGCATTTCAAAATTATACCTCATTCTAGCAGCAGGCAGTGTAATTATGAAGTAAATTGCTCCAGACAAGGTCACATATCTACGTAAGCAAGGAGCATTTTAACTGTAGCCAAAAACATCAATTAAAAAAACTGTGTATGAATTTTACTATAATCTAATGCCAACTCTACCTTTATATGTGACACTGCCTTTCTTTAAACATGGCACTGCTTCCTTTACAGAAGGCAATGCTTTCCTTTACACATGTCACTGCTTCCTATGCACTGGGCACTTTATCACCATAACCTGCCAAAAATTAACTTATTAAACATCGATTTAAGACATTGTACTTACGTGGCAGGCATTTTCTTCCAATAAAGGCTGGTCTCATCAGTACTGAACACCTGCTTGGGGGAGTATCCTCCTTCTTCAATTTGCTTCTTCAGGTGTTCTGCGAAGGAGGATGCAGCATCGGTGTTAGCACTTACAGACTCCTCCTGAATGCGAACATTGGTGAGACTGACCCTCTTCTTGAAACATTCAAACCACCCACGGCTGCCCCTGAACACCTAGGTCAAGGAATCACCAGAGGAAGCAGAAGCTTCGGCAGAAGTCCCTGCCTCTTCCTCTCCTCCTAAACTTTCCCAGATTTCCAGTGCTCTTTCTTGAATAAGGGGGAGAGCGAGAGGGATGCTCCGCCTGCAGTCTTCCATCCATACCACAAAAAGCTGCTCCATCTTCTCCATAATACAATTGCGGGTCCTCGTGGCTTGGCAGGCTGCTGTAGATGTAGAGAATGAGGTGGCCATTTTGTTGTACATCTCCTTTTTCTTGGTCACAGTCCCAGCGGTGGAAGCTGCAAGCCCTAAAGCTTGCCCAATCTCCGAGACTCCCTGCCCTTCCTCGTGGCATCTTATAATTTCCAACTTCCTCTCCAGAGTTAGAGTACGGTGCTGCTGCTTCTTGCTGGCGGGCTCCCCCGATGGTTGGGATGATGCAGGGCGCTTGGGAGGCATGTCTCAACAGTACAAAAGGTCATAGAGCTGCGAAAAGGTGTTTACCAAAGAGGGGTTGGTTCATTTCCTCGCTGCAAGCGAGCCCGGCTCTGTGCAGCGGGCCCATTATGAAGTTTTCTTATTTCCTTTTGTGTCATAGACACAGGTACCTTTTGTATAGTGGAATTTGTTCTATATTCATCGCTTTTATAACATCGATATTTCGTTTATCGGGTTTTTGTTTACCAAGGACTCACTGTATATATATATATATATACAGTACTATTATGCTGCGTGTGTAGGGGTGCGACTTCTCATCTCTTAGACACGGGGCCTGGAGCGAGGTTCTCTTTCTCGACCGTGTTGGGCTCTTTTAAGGAATTCAGTGGGAACAGGGCATAAAACTCAGGGCAACAAACTTTACACATATATTACCATAAATTACAGCACTGCTACAATATACTTGGCACACTTTACAAGAAAATAATATTGCACACAGATAGACAGGGCCGGAGAGCTCGGCGACGGGAAAGTGTGACTGGGGCCTGATGTAGGGTGAGGCCTGGTGGTAGTGGAGGGCCCAGGCCAGCGGCCTGCGTCGAGAGGCCTTGGGTCGTTGGGGCATCTGGGGGCCTTCGTCAGGAGGCCGGGCTGTTGGTGTCATCTGGGAGTGGTCTGAGGGCCATGGTAGGAAGGTCCCCTTCAACAGGAGTACGGGGGCTCGGGCCTAGGGGCTGGGCCCAAACAGGGAGAGTAGGCGTGCCTGCCTGTGCTTATCCTGCCGGATAGGAAGTCGTCGCGTGGGGCTAGGGAGGTTATGCCCCGGGGTCCTGGGGACATCTCAGCTGGTCCTTGGGCTGCGGTCTCGCTGTTGAGCCTCCGTCAGGTGTGGGCTGCAGCAGCTCGATGCGGTAGAGTCTGACAGGGGTTGGGGCCGCCGGGAGTTGAGCTGGAGAGCTAGAACCACAGACACCGGGGGTCCTTGCCAGACCTCCTCCAGCTGCTGGTCAAGGGGGAGGGTGTCCCTGTGGGGAGAGAGGGGAGGGGTACTTGCCGTTACCCTTTCTTTTAGCTATTTTGGTGGAGCGGCAATGTGGCCGTCACCTCTCCTCCTTTTGTGGAATTAGAGCGAGGGTGGCTGATGTCCGTCTCCTCCCCAAGTGCAGCAAGGTGGCCGTCACCCGGTGTGAGTAGGTGCAGCAAGGTGGCCGTGACCTTTTCTCCTTTTGTGGAGCTAAAGCAAGGGCGGCTGGTATCCATCTTCTCCCTGTATGCGGCAAGGTGGCCATCGCACGGTATGGCTGAGGGAGGGAAGCAGCAAGTGGGCGGCTGGTGGCCGACTCCAGGGTGCTGTCTGGGGCTAGAGAATTAGCCCCACCCTGAACTTGGCGAAGGCTGGTCCAGCGGAGGTGTAATTTGCCGTGACTGTAACCTCTGCGGCAAGTTACCTGAGCATGAAAGGGGCGTGTGAGAAAGATGCAGGTGCGCCCATCTTGTACGGAGCCTGCGCAGCTCATTTCTGCTCCCTGGGTATCTCCTCCTGGGGTGGGTGTCTTGCCCAGGTAAGGTCGATGGGGAGCTTCGGTATTTCGCCACGTATTGATGCTCTGCATTTTGCCACTGTCGGTGGCGAAAAAGTCACGTCCCCGTGCCTGGAGGTGGTAGGTATAGGTGGTGGTGGACTGGTCTTGTGGTGTGAGGTGTTGCAGGAGGGAGGTCCAGGTCTGGTTGGTGGCTGCTGGTGAAAGTGACAGTGTTGAGGGTTGAGGTGATTCCTTGAGGAGGCACCGTAGATGAAGTGTTCCCTGAATGGTTTTTTTTTACCCGTGGTGGGAGCCCAGATGACATGGCGGATCGTCATGGCCGGAGATGGTGTGGTGGCGATGGTGGGCCGTGGCTGAATGCTGGCCACCGATGTGAGGGTTGGCGTATTATGCCGGTGGTTGGAGGTGGGGGCCCCTTGGGAGTGTGGGTGGTTGGGCTTTCCACATGGCTTGGTGAATGCGGTATGTCACTTGGTTGGTGTTTGGCGGCATCGGGGTGGTGGGTCGTGAGAGGGAGGGGGGGGGCGGTGTATTACTGGGGTGGGCGTGAGACTCGCCCAGATCGGGTTGTGGAGGTGGTGAGTTTGGGCGTGGGTGGGGAGGGATGTGGTGGTGTGTGGGATGTGGAGCGGCGGGTGATGGTTGGCGGTGGTGGTGGTGGAGACAGAGCGGGTGATGGGGTGGTGGGGCTGGGAGGGGGTTGGGACAGTGGAATGCTGCGTGGAGGGGATGGTATGGGTTGTTCGGAAGGTGTGAGGTGCTTAGGGTGGTGTGAGGAGGGGTGGTGGATTAAGGGTTGTGGAATGCGGTGCGCTGTGCAGCTCAGGAGAGGTAGCGTAAGTGTGTGAGAGAAGTGATTCAGTGTCGGGGGCGGGGGAGGTAGGGGTTGGGGGGGAGTGCGGGGTGAGGAGGCAGCAGGTGAGAAGGCGGGGATGGGAGATGAGGTAGAGGAGGGGGAGGGGGTAAGGTACAGGAAATAGGAGTCACAGTGAGAGGTGGGGGTTGAGGGGGAAGATGTGGTTGTGTGGCTGGGGGACATAGGTGGCAGAGCGGGCGGGGCTTTGTTTGCCATATATGGTCTGACGTGTCAATTACGGTAGGTGCGAGGGGTGTTATGATAGTCAATGGTGACCTTATACAGATTGGGGATGTGGGTAACTGTGTAGAGACCCGTGAAGCGCGGGACCAGTTTGTGCAGGGTTGGTAGTCGGGCCACCATAACTGTGTCTCCTGGCTTGTAGGGATTGGTGGGTTTGGTATCTGGCTTGAGATCTTGGTGCTTTTGCAGGTGGTGTAACCTGCTTTGTAGGTGGTGAAGGGGGTCAGACACCCGGGACTTGTTGGGGGTTTGAGGTGATGTCCGAGGGAGATGAGGAACGAGGCTTCTCCAGAAACACCCTCATGGGGGTAGATGTCTTTGTCTCTGGGGCAGGTGTTTAGTCCCCACAGCACGATCTTTACGTGGGCAGGCCAGTCTTCGTCTTGAGTTTCTTCTATTCGGGTTCACACCTGGTTTACGAGGGTGCGATGGCTCCTCTCACATATGCCACTTTCTTGGGGCCAGTGGGGAGAGGAGTGGGAAATCTGGTATCCGGAGAGGGTAGCGAGTTCCTGCCATATTTTCCCGGTGAACTCCGGCATATTGTAGGAATGTAGCGCCTGGGGGATACCAAAATGGGGGAAGATGTGGCAGACGAGGACTTCAGCTACTGATACAGCATGGTGTTCCTTAGCTGGACAGGTGATGAGGAGTAGCTGTCTAAGAACGTGATTATGTAATGGTAACCAGCTTTTGGTGGTAAGGGGCCTACAACGTCCATGGCCAGGAGTTGCCAGGGTTTGTGAGCCGTGATTCTGCCAGTGGGGCTGGAGGTGCAGGTGATGTCTTTCCCGAGGGCGCAGGCTCAGCAGGCTTGATCCACTTGTTGGGCCAAGTTGGAGGGGCTTGTGCTCCAGTAGATGTCTCGAAATACCTGTAGTAATTTTTTTGTGCCCAGGTGTATTCCGTTGTTAGAATGGAGATGGGTCAAGGTGTTCAGGGCTGTTTCGGGGTTGAGTACGATGTGGCCCGTTTGTGTGGAGAGGTGATCACCTTGTTGATGGAGTTTAGAAAAGACACGTGCTGGTATCCAGTCTGGTCGATCACAATTTCACCATTGTTGGACCAGCTCGGACGAGGGGTGGATGGATTGTATGGGGAGCTGGGACAGAGCGCTGGCATTCGTGTGGAGTTTTCCGGGGCGGTAGGAGATTTCGTAGTGGAAATCTTCTAATGTCTCCCTTCATCTGATGAGCTGCGCATTTTGGGTGTTTGATTGTCGGAGCCATTGGAGCGACTGATGGTCGGTGATGATGGTGACCTTAGTGCCCGACAGGTATGCCCGGAAGTGCTCCAGGGCCCAGACTATTCCAAGGCACTCTCACTTGGTGGCAGCACAGATTTTGTAGGCCTGGTGGAGGATTCTGCTGCACATGCGATAATGTGCTCCCATCCTTCTTGTACTTGTACTAGGATGGCACCAATTGCGATGACTGACACGTCCGTGTATAGGCGAAATAATATGTTGTAATCGGGGAAGGCACTGACGGGGGCAGTGATAAGTTTGGTCTTCAAGGTGTTGAATGTGGTAACTCTGTCCATGTAAAAGGCTATCCCTTTCTGGTCAGGTTGTGGAGGGGCTTAGCAATGTTGGCGAAGCCCTTTACAAACCTCTGGTAACAGGAGGTTAGTCCCAGGAAAGCTCAGACTTCTGTTACGTCTTTTGGTAGAGGAAGGTCCACGATGCCGCGGACTTTGTCAAGAATGGGGGCAATCCCTTCCTGGGAGATGATGTACCCCAGGAAGGCAATGGAGTGTGTCACCAGGACGCACTTGGATGGTTTAAGTTTTAACCCAGCTTGTCTGATCCACTAGAAGACTTGCTTGAGGCAATGGAGGTGGTCAGCCCAGGTCCTGCTAAAAACGATGACGTTGTTTAAGTATGCAAGGCAAGTCTCCCATGTGAGGCCACTAAGGACGGACTCTATGAAATGTGAGAAAGTGGCAGGGGTGTTACAGAGTCCGAAGCGAAGGATGTTAAACTTGTAGTGTCCCCTGTTGCTGGTGGAGAAGGCAGTTTTCTCTCTGTCGTTGGGGTGTACTGGAACCTGCCAATACCCTGATTGGAGGTCCAAGGTGGAAAACCACGATGCTCCGTACAGGGAGTCGAGGGAATCATCAATACATGGCAGGGGTGTGGCGTCCTTGGTTGTAACATCGGCGAGGCATCGATAGTCCACACAGAATCTCACTGACCCATCTTTCTTTTTCACTAGCATGACGAGAAGGATCACGGGCTTATGGAGGGTGAGATGACACCAGCATCTAACATTTCCTGGACCTGCCAGTCCTCCTTGGCTCGCTGGTGGGGGTTCTTTCACCGAGATGGTTGGCGAATTGGTGGTCTCTCGGTGTGGATCTCGTGGGTCAGGACAGTAGTGTGGCCTATATCAGTTAGTCCTGATGCAAATAGGTCCCGAAAGTCCAGGAGCAGGTGGCATAGGCTGTCCGTTTGGTGGTGAGAGAGGTGAGGGGGTAAGGGAGGAAGGGAGGCAGGGATGCGAGGGGGTGTGCAGGGCTCGGCCTCCTCCACTTCTCCCATTACTAGCCCTTTTGGTAGGGTAAGGGGGGTGGTGGAGAGGTTAGCGATGTGCACCATATCATGGTGGGGGGGGAGGAAGGTTGGGGGGAGTAGGCAGGAGGAAAGGGTTATGGGGGGTAAGGAGGGGGAGAAAAGAATGGGGGTTCCTGACTGCCTGTTTAGTTGCAACCAGGCCTCATGATGATGGGGGATGGTGAGGGTGGAGGCGATGGTAGCGGGGAAGGTGAGGGCAGGGGAGGGGGGGGCAAGGAGAGGAATAAAGGGTCAGGAACCCCAGGGGACGAGGGGTGAAGACTGGGGCCAGCGGGCGGGCGGGCGGGCGGATGGGCGGGCAGGGAGGGGGGGGTGGGGGCATGCACATGCAGATGGGCTGGGGGCTGGAGTCCGGAGGTTTGTTAAACTGGAGTCGCCACCTGTGGCAGTTGATGCTTGTCCGGAGCTTTTGAAGATTTAGCCCCAGGTATCCGTCGTACTCATGACAAGAGGAGTCAAAAATGATGAAGGGGTGTAGTGAAGAGACGTTTTGGTGCATGTCTGTGTGTAGGGCCTGTTTTTCCCCATGTATGGGCAGGGAGCCATCCTCCATGCCCACAAGGTGAGCTGAGGTGGGGAAAAGCAGGCCGAGGGTCGAATGGTGACGGGAGTAAAAATGACTGTATAGGCAAGATCTAGCTGCTCCCGTATCGCCTAGCAGCCTCGCCTTTACCCCATTCAGTCTCATCTTGTTGTAGACTGGAGGGCAGTATTTCTGTGAGGTGGCCCCTGCCACCGTGGGGAGGTGCAGGGGCGGCCATAAAAAATCCAGCTGCTGCGGTGTATCGTCGTCCTCGGGCTCCATTCCCCCAGGGTCTAAGTGGCTGTCTGTGGAGGCGTTGCCCTCGATGCCCTCATCCTCTAGGACCAAGATCTTATGGCGTCCCTGGGTGGTGGATTTCCTCCGACCTGCTTTCAGTTGTTCCCTGATGTCATGGAGGGGACATTTGTTGCTACATGCGGTGAATTCCCATGGGTTGATGGAAATCCAATTGGTGTCTCTTGTGTGAGGGTGCTTGCATGAAGGGTGGGCCTTGGGGATGGAGGGCATTGGTGGAGGGCTTGGCTGGACTGGAGGTGGGCGAGAGGTGCGTGGTGGCGCTGCTTTTTGTATGGGGAATTTGCTTACAGTGCCAGTCTGTTGTGGGGTAGTACGGGCAGCCAGGAGGCAACATATGAGCTGGATATCTTGATCTAGGTCTCCCTTTGGGTCATGGATTGTGAAGTGCTCCCTGACTGCACTAGGGAGAATCTTCACCAGAGAATTAAAAACAAGTTGCTCCCGGGTTTCTTTGTTGCATCCCAGGTATGCGGTGGTGATGAGTCGCTGGGCCTGGACGAGTGTGTCATCAAGGTTTCCGTCATAGGTGAGGGAGTCGACCTGTGCTAGCGCTATGACTTTCCCTAATGAGGGGGTGACTGCCTGAGTCATAAGTTTGGTGAATGCTGCCCATGTTAACTCCAGGACGATCTTGGGTGCAATTGTGGCTACTGCTTTGCCCAGAAGTGGTAGCATTACTGCTATTTTCTGTCTGTCTGTCTCCAAGGCTATCTCTAACAGTGGTTTTACTATTTCCAAGTATGTGTGGATGTCATATTGTTCAGGGTCAAATTTAGGTATCTGGACGTGTGGTTTTGTGGCCATTTTGCCGAAGTTTCCCTTGTTCCCGTTGCCACCCACCGGGTCAAAAACCACCACTGGCCACCAGTGTTATGCTGCGTGTGTAAGGGTGCAACTTCTCGTCCCATAGACACTGAGCCTGGAGCAAGGTTCTCTTTCTAGACTGGGTTGGGCTCTTTTAAGGCATTCAGTGGAAACAGGGCATAAAACTCAGGGCAACAAACCTTACACGTATATTACATAAATTACAGCACTGCTACAATGCACATGGCACACTTTACAAGAAAATAATACTGCACACAGATAGACAGGGCCGGAGGGCCGGCCTGTTGGTGTCTCGTCCGGGAGTGGTCTGAGGTCCGTGGTAGGAAGGTGCCCTTCCGCAGGGGTACGGAGGCTTGGGCCTAGGGGCTGGGCCCGAACAGGGAGAGTAGGCGCACTTGCCTTCGCTTACCCTGCTGGATAGGAGGTCGTCATGTGGAGCTAGGGAGGTTATGCCCCGGGGTCCTGGGGACGTCTCGGCTGGTCCTTGGGCTGCGGTCTCACTGCTGAGCCTCCGTCAGGTGTGGACTGTGGCAGCTTGGTGCGGTAGAGTCTGACAGGGGTTGGGGCCGCCGGGAGTCGAGCCGGAGAGCTAAAACCCCAAACACCAGGGGTCCCTGCCAGGCCTCCTCCAGCTGCTGGTCAAGGGGGAGGGTGTCTCTGTGGGGAGAGAGGGGGAAGGTACTTGCCGTTACCCTTTCTTTTAGTTCTTTTGGTGGAGCGGCAAGGTGGCCGTCTCCGAGGTGCAGCAAGGTGGCCATCTCCAAGGTGCGGCAAAGTGGCCATCACCTCTCTCCCTTTTGTGAAGTTAGAGCGAGGGCGACTGATGTCCGTCTCCTCCCCATGTGCGGCAAGGTGGCTGTCACCTGGTGTGAGTAGGGGCTGCAAGGCGGCCTTCGCCTGACCTCCTTTTGTGGAGTTAAAGCGAGACCGGCTGGTGTCCGTCTCCTCCCCGTGTGCGGCAAGGTGGCCATCACCCGGCGTGAGTAAGTGCGGCAAGGTGGCCATCACCTGACCTCCTTTTGTGGAGTTAGAGCGAAGGCAGCAAGGTGGCCGTCTCCTCTCCGTATGCGGCAAGGTGGCCGTCTCCTCTCCGTATGCGGCAAAGTGGCCGTCACCCGGTATGGCTGAGGGAGGGAAGCAGCAAGTGGGAGGCTAGTGGCCGACTCTGGGGTGCTGTCTGGGGCTAGAGAATTAGCCCCACCCTGAACCTGGCGAAGGCTGGTCCGGCAGAAGTGTAATTTGTCGTGACTGTAAACAATGTGGCGAGTTACCTGAGTGCAAGAGGGGCATGTGGGAAAGACGCAGGTGCGCCCATCTTGTAAGGAGCCCGCACAGCTCATTTCCGCTCCCTGAGTACCTCCTTCTGGGGTGGGTGTCTCACCCAGGTAAGGTCGATGGGGAGCTTCGGTATTTCACCGCATATTGATGCTCTGCATTTCATATATAAATATATATATGTGTATATATAT